>CABHPP010149190.1:0-46739 GCA_902168425.1 Peromyscus attwateri | reverse complement strand
GGAGAGAGAGAGAGAGAGAGAGAGAGAGAGAGAGAGAGAGAGAACGAGCTAACTGGGAATGGAGCTAGCTCAGAAAATCAAGTCACATATCCTGGGCTTTCTTAACAGCAATAACTATGCAAACTTGACTGGGAGGTTATTAGACATTATGATCCCTAGTTTAGTCACATTAATTTTTTTCCTTTGAAGTTAACGCTTGCCTTTTCTGTTTGGTTGGCTTTCTCTCTCTCTCTCTCTCTCTCTCTCTCTCTCTCTCTCTCTCTCTCTCTCTCTCCCTTCCTTCCTTCCTTTTTAACACATGATTCTTTTATTTATTTTTATTATTTATTATAGGTATGCATGTGTGTCTCTGTGTAGGTATGGGCTCACGAGTGTGGGTGCTTGTAGGATCCAGAAGAGGGCATCAGATCACCTGGAGCTGGAGTTACCGGCAGTTGTGAGCTGCTGATGTGGGTACTGGGAACTGAACTTCTCTCTCCAGCCCTATGATTAGTTTTTGTTATGCCTTCTACTAATTCAAATGCCTGTCTTGGTTTGGGTTTTTATTGTTGTAATAATATACTGACCAAACACGATTTGAGGAGGAAAGGGTTTATTTCAGTTTACTGTTCTAGTCCATTACTGAGGGAGGGCAAAAACTCAATACAGGAACCTAGCTAGGTTCAGGAACTGAAGTAGAGCTATGGAAGAACACTGCTTCCTGGCTTTCTCCTCATGGCTTATTCAGCTTTCTTTCTTATACTATCTAAAAATCACCTGCCCAGAGGTGGCACCACCATTACCAGTGGGCTGGGCCCTCCCATATCAATTATTAATCAAGAAAATGTCCCATAGACCTGCCTACAGGCCAGTCTTATAGAAGCTATTTCTCAGTTACGATTCCCTCTTCCCAGACATGTCTAGGCTTGTGTCAAAGGTGATAAAAGCCAACCAGGACATTGTCTGATCTGCTTTTAGTGCCTAAACACATTACACATTTCTATCAATTTTATTATCTTAATGATCCCGGTGCCCCGACCAGCTCTAGCCTGGGCAAGAGACACAGCACTGAGTTAGTCAACTTTACATCACACTAACAAGTACTCAAGACAATCAACCTCTAGTGGGAAGAGGTTTACTTGGGCTCCCTGTCTTTATGGTTCCAGTTCATGCTTGTGTGGACCTGTTGTTTCTAGGCCTCTGGTGAGAGTGCATGATAGAGCAACACGGCTCACATCATGGTCAACGTGTGAAACACAGGAGGAGGAGGGGGCCGGGTCCTGTTACCCCCCATGAGGCCACGCCCCCAATGACCTGCAGACCTCTCACTGGGCCCCACCTCTTACAGCTTCTACTATCTTCCAATAGCACTGACCTGGGGAGCAAAACTTTGGCATGAGGGTCTTTAAGAACATTCTAGACCTAAACTCCAGTAAGCTTCCCCCACCCTCCCTCTTTGCTTGGCTCCCCGTCTCCTGGATTCAGAATCGTTCTCTCTGCCAGCTCTCTTATTTTGGTGGGACACATCCTTTAATACTTAGCACCGCCTTCAGAGAGGTTGCATAGGAAGTGTTTTGAGATCTTACATGTCTATAAATGTCTTTGTTCTACCCACACACTTTATTTTAGCTTGACTATATAAAGTTTGGATTACAAAACATTTTCTGTGCTCCATTATTTTCTAGTTCCCAGTACTGCAATTGAGAAATCCAATGCCTTTCTGTTTGTTTAGAGGGAGGGTTTTGTGTGTTGCCCAGGTTAGCCCAGACTTCTGGACTCCAGGGGTCCTTCAGCCCCACCCTCTCAAGATTCTGGGGCCACAGGTCAGTGTCACCACACGTTGCTCTTTTCTCTGAGTCTTCACACTTCTGTTGAAACTTTCTGGGCCCCTCTTTCCTCTGAAAGTCTGTAGAATTCTCCCTTATTCCCAGTGGAGTACAATTTCACAGTGTGGGTTTCCATTTTCATCCGTTGTGTTGGGTTCTCACAGGGCTTGCCCAGTGCTCAACCCCACGTCTGCTGTCCTGGGAAATCTCAGGGATCCTGTTTTTTTTTCACAAAATGAGTAGGGAGCAACCCACTAGTCTGAACTTTCCTGTTCAGATGGTGGAGCTTGTGAACAGTCTTGTTTTTGTTTTCTTGTCCTTTTTTTTAGTTCTCTCTCTCCAGTTTTCTGTAAAGTCTTTGGCTGTATTTCTGAGAGATTTTTTTTTTAAAAGTGTTAACTTGTTACTATTGGGATTTTCAGTCTGCCATCTTATTTTAAATTCCTAAGCACATGGGATTGTTTTAGAATGTATCTTTATCTTCCCATAAGTTCTGTTCCTTCTTGGATGCTGTTTTCTGCTTGTTTGTTCTAACCCTTCTTTCCCTGACGTGACCCAGTGGTCCGAGGCCTCTTTTTGTATGTATGAGGAGGGGTTTCCTTACAGTGAGTGGGGATTCATGTGTGTTGGGGAAAGCTTGTTGAAGGTGGCCTCACTGAGGTGATCTGGTGGCAGCAGTTCTGTGGGGGACCTTCTTGTTGTTGGTATCCTTAGGTCATTCCCCCTCTTTGGACAAGCTTCTACAGGGAAGATGCTCCCCATGTCCTGTCTACAGGGTAATGTCTAACACTGTGTCAAAAGGAGTGGAAGTAGGCCTGGGTAGTAAAGGCGAAGGGCTCTCAAGGGTAGCCCATTGCCTCCTAGTGCACCTGCTATGCATGTTTTAATATGGTATCCCCCTCCATCACACCTCCCAGACTCAGCCTCCAGCCTTCAGCAGAGGTGACGGAAGGGTGGTCCTGAGGGAAGGAAGGACTGGGATCCAGCTGTATGTAGCTCAGGCTTCCCTCCGAGCCCCTGTGCTCAGGTTCAGCTTTCCTAGGTCATCACCTGCTTCCCGGGTTCCTCTCCATGTTGCTCTGGTCTCTGCCCTGTTCGTTCTGTGTCGTCTTTATGGTTTTGTGGGACTTACGGAGACAGAAGGAGCTGTTTCGTTGTTTTATTTGTTGTTGGTTTATTATTTGAAGCAGGGCCTTTCTATGAATCCAAAGGTGGTTTGGGGCTCACAACCCTCCTGCTTCAGCGCTGGGGTTACAGATAAACTACCACTAGTATGTCACCTTCAACCGTACCCCCAAATTTCCTTTGTTCTCCTTTTAAAAGTGAAGGTAGCTTATGAAATAATAGGTTTCATTGTGATATTTTCATACACATATTTTACTTTGCTCATGTCTACCCCTCTACTCTCTAACGCATCCCTCCTCCCCCTTCTGATGATCCCCTCCACCCCGAATAGTCCTCCTTCTGCTTCCATGCCTGTGAATGGAAGTGTGATATTTGGCCTCTCTGACGCCCGTTAGCGGCCCCCCTCCCCCCGTCCCCCCTCCAGCTCCCTTGATACCCTTCCCTTCTCTCCTACTTCCATGTCATATCCAGACTTTTTGACATTAAAAAAAATTTTAAAAACTTAAAAAAAAAAATTCCGTTGTGGGGAAAACACCACAGATCATCACTCCCTTCGACCCCCACTTTTTTCTCTACTTCCACGGGTCTCTTGCTCTGCTAATTAGTCTGACTATATATTTAAACTAATTGGCTGGTGCACAAACTGCTCAAACAGTACTCCTCAGTGCTCTCCAGAAGGGACTGTGAAGAGCCCCACTCACACGCCCCCTCTAAGGGAAGAAAACTGGACTGCTCTTTTGAAAGTGGTGCCCATGGCTTGGGTCATGCGGAGCTGTCATTTTGTGTGTCAGTATTTGTTACTGCCTGGCTGGCTTTTTAGAGGTGGCAGACACCATTTTTCTTGGGAGATGATTTGGTAAGGCCATGGTTAGTTCATTTGCTTTGCTGAGGGCTTTTAGGGATGACATTTAGATCTCTCGTAAGTTTAGAATTTGAGGCGTAGAATGTTTATATCCAGTTTTGAGTAGGTTGAGGAGGACTCTGGGAAGCTGAAAGGAGACAGCTGAAGGCTCTGTCCCTGGGCCCTTCTTCACATGTCTGGACTCAGCTAGTGGTGTGTGCCTGCAGTATTAGATATTTATCTCTATAACTGATGGGCGGACATGCACCACATAGGATTGGTGATCAAAAACATTAAATAAAACATCAGAGCAGCTGTGGGAAGGCCAGAGAAGGTGGCTCTTCTTCCAGGCATTTTTCTTTATCACTCAGCAGTTAGTGCGATTTGGCCATTTGGCTTTGGTATTCTGAGGCCTTGAGGAACTCTCTGTCCCGTCTTGGTGCCTCTCCTGCCTGTGCCTGAGTTTATTTACTTCTTTAACTGCTGTTCACAGTTCACAGGTAGCCGCAGGAGGCCAGGCCTTCAAGTCTATCAGTGTATTAATGGGGTTTACGGCGAACATTTTCTTATGATATGTAGACAGATGGTTGGGATTTTCTTTCACAGGGTTTGCTAATGACAAACACGTTGTATAAAGATGGAAAATGATGACAGCAGCAGCAACAACACCACACACACACACACACACACACACACACACACATACACACACACACACATACACACAAATACACATACACACACACACACATACACACAAATACACATACACACACATGCACACATACACACAAATACACATACACACACGCACACACGCACACATACACACATGCACACACATACACACACATGCACACATACAAACATATGCACACATACACGCGCACACACACATATGCACACAAACACACATACACACATACACACACATGCACACATACAAACATATGCACATATACACACACACACACACACATAACACACATACATACACACACACACACACACACACACACACACACACACACTTTTCCCTCCCTAGTATAGCTACCAACTTGTTTTTAATCCATCTCTAGTGGGTCTTCTCTTGATGTCACACAGCGGTGTGACTTCAGCTGATGTGTTTCTGGGGTTCACAAGTGTTAAAGGTGACAGAATTCAGAACACACATGACACATCCTGGAGCATTCATGGGCTCTATGAACGGATTATAGAGCATCGAAACCCATGTGTTAAAAGCTTCACACTCTATAGAAATTACACAGATCGCTTGAGTGAGTCCGTCTAGACATTCTCTATTTCTCCACGTTATACATTTACCATCAGTATGGGTTTTTTTGCTGTGATAAAACACCTTGACCAGAAGCACATGGAAAAGAGAATTTATTTTGGCTTATGGTTCTGGAGGATGAGAGTCCATCATGGTGAACAGCAGGCATGGTCGCAGGAGCAGGAAGCTGTGAGCTCACGTCCTCAATGGTAAACATGAGGCAGAGAGAGTGGACTGGGAGTGGTGTAAGGCTTCTTACCACAGCCTGCTGCCAGGGACAGTACTTCCTCCAGAAAGGCTATACCATCCAAACATCCCACACAGACTCTAGCGGACATTTCTCATTCAAACCACCACACCATCCCAGGTACCCAGAGTGCTGTGGTGACTCAGAGGTTGGGTAACACTACTGGGAGTGAACAGAGTCACAGCTGACCAGAGAAGGCTTTGTGGAGACAGGATTAAGTTTTAGAAGATCTCAAGTGTATGTCGCAGAAGAAGATGTGTTTGGGGAGGTTCCGGGGGAGGGGATGACCCCAAGCCTGGCTGGAGGGTGGACTGGCAAGCGCACTAGAGGACTGAGGGTGACTAGAGAATGAGCCAAGGATGCTGTGCTCCGGTGGAGGCTGAGCTTAGAGACTGGGCTGTTCGGTCCAGGGATGCCTAATCAGAGCGTTTTTAAGCTACCCTTGTTGGGACTCCACCCCTGGAGATTCTGGGCCCAAGAGTCTGGTGTGGAGTCTAAGGGATCTGTATTTAGGAGAAAATCTTCAGCTAATCTCACTGCTTTCAGTGCTTAAACACCCCAGAAGTGGGAGGCCATCGCAATAGTTCACTTTCAAAGTAATGGAATTGGGATAAGAAGGGTTAAGGTGAGAGAGAGATTATGTAAAGCAAGAGCAGGCAGTAGGGGACTCTCTCTACTCCAGTGTGTCCTTCAGATTAGGACACGCTGGGTGTCCAACTCGTTCACAGCTGCATGGGCTTCACTTCTCACTCCACCCCGGGAAATAATTACACTCACTACATGGTTCTTTGAGAAACTTGTAATAGTTTTTAAAAAGAGATGTTTTCTGCACATTATTATTGCTGATGTTGTTTTTATTTGTAATGCTATAAAAGCTATTATAATTTCTTCTCTTTATTTGTATTCAATTTAAGAGAGAGTTATAATACGCAGAGCAAAGACATTAGGGAAAAAAAATCTTCAAGTTTCTGTTGCGTAGAGGTAGACAATACTTATAAACAATACAGCTCTAACTTGTCCTTGAATATCTTTAAAGTAATGGAGGACTCAGAGATATTATTATGCTTGATTATATTTAAGACAGCTAGGTACTTCTTAAGTGCATTTAAGTCTTGTTTGGAGACTAAAAAAAAATGGGTTCCATCACAGATCCTTTATGTCAGAGCACAATGTTTCATTAAAGGCAGAGAAAAGAGCTGATGTAAAGCCTTCCTTTCCTGGGAGCTGATTCTTTTTGTCATGGAACAAAGACTGACTTGTAGAAATATTCACATATACAGTCATCAGGATAACAAAACTTGAATTTGATGAACAAACATATTTATCATTTGCTGTATTTTATTTTACTCTCATGACTCAGCATTTCTAATTTTCCTTAAAAAATTGAAAACAGTTTTCTTCCTTGTGAAATAGTTTGTTTCTTTAGAATAGTCCTAGTATGTGGCGTGAAGAAACACCTTGAGCAAGACAACTTATAAAACAAAGAGCATTAATTGGGGATTTGCTTATGTTAGGGTCCTGAGAAGTCCCACCAAAGACCACCATCCACATATGCAATCAGCGAGAATGTTTATTATCTCAAGAAAGATTCCAGCATGCTACACAAAGGCAAAATGTCAGTAATCCTGAGTGGGATGTATGGGCTCCTTTTAAGCATAGCTAAGTTCCAAACGCAGTTAGGTCATCTCCGATATGATTGTCTTAAGCAAGTGGCAATTGTATTAGTACATTCTAATTGGCTAGGGCCAGTCAGAGGCTGACAAATCTCAGGCTCTGTCCTTATTTGGTTGTTACCTTGAGCTTATTGACTATGGAGGCTGGCTAGCCTAGTACCTGCTGACTGTGGGGGCTGGCTCAGGCCTGGTACTGCATGTACCAGGCCTCCTTGTCCTTGCTGTTGGGGGTGTTGGAGACTGATTGTCCTTTGTTGGTGGTTCTCTCAGAAACTGCTTGCTCAGTCTCAGGAAACTGAAATTGAGGCCTGATCTTTGAGAGAAGAATGAGCAGCCTGTTATGGTGTCTGCTCAGCCCTCTCACTTACAGTTTCACAGGGCTAGAGTCCATGATCATCATGGTGGGGAGCATGGCAGCAGGCAGGCAAGCATGGAGCTGGAGAAGTGTCTGAGAGATTACATCTGATCCACAAACACAAGACAGGGGGCAGAGAAGGGGGGGTAACTGGTAATGGCTTGGGCTTTTGAAACCTCAAAACCCATCTCTAGTGACACAACTCCTTCAACAAGGCCACACCTCCTAATCCTTCCCAAACAGTTCCACCAGCTAGGGACCAAGCATTCAAATATATGAGCCCATGGGAACCATTCTTATTCAAACCACCACATGGCGTAATTAACTCTAGGACATTTTCCCTACTCAGTGTAAGACCAGAAATGCTATGTAGCCTGGCTCTGCATTGGTCCCATGAAGCTGGGGTCAAGGAATGTCAGAGAACATAGTCTACGGACCATAAGGTATGCGGCAATTAGGATGTCCACACAAGACTTATCTTTCGAATATTCTTAGTTTGTTCACACAAGCATTCCTTACAATATTGTGTTAATATACAAGTTAAGCAGCCATCTTACCAAGTGGGGAAAACAGTTATCTGGGCAGAAATGCTGCTGCACGGTTCCACTGGGGAGTCTTCTCCATCAAGGACTTTGGAAATTTTCAGACTCAACCAACATCCACTGTGAAATCCTTGAGCTATGGCTGGTTGGGAGGGTGGCACCGATGGAGGTCCTAGGGGACCCTTGAGTGCTAGACCAACAGCTAGTGCTGACAGGTGTGGGCTCAGCAACTGTGCCGGAAGTACAGTGGTCACTGAAGCCAGGGCCACACGCAGAGCCTCACGTCCTCTTGTAGATGGGTATCGACAAAGAGGCCGGAGAAGCCTGTCTTAGGAACACTGCAGGGTGATCCCAGAGACCATTCCCAAAGTTTCCATTTTTCCATAGCATTTCACTGGGCAGCAGCTTTGCTTATCAGGGCCCACAGCTTGGTGCTGGCTCACTGATCAATATCGCTTTTGGGTTAGCTCATTAGCATATCAAGGCCTGTCCTGGCTAGGCGCCTATCTGAGCTGCCAGGTGGCCTGCCGGGGGCTTGCTTCTGAGGCCCAGCTCTTATCAGAGCTACCTGGTGGTAATTTCAAGTCACATAAAATGGCTTTGGAGTTACACAAAGTGATTTTTAAGTATGTTCCTAACAGGTGTGTTTAGGAACAGGAGTGTTGCCAATCAGATGGCTGGTGTCCTTATTCTTCACCAGGCTAAGACTCATCAGTAAACAAGGAGAAGCTCTTCAAGGGACTGGCTTTGGAAGTGTTTGTGTTCTTTGGCGTTTGATGGTAGAGAGCTGTGGCAGCAGGCAGGTAAGAGCCGCAGCAGGTGGCGCCCTCTAGTGTTACAGCTCTCAGGCCGGCCTAGGGTAGTGGGACCCTGAACTCTCCAGGCCTAGAAAGCTGGGATTCGCTAGCTCTCAGCAGAGGCTGGTGTTCTAGCTTCCAGGTGAGCACTTGATGGCCACCAGTGTTACAGCTCTTGTGGGTGGGGGTGTCCATGACCCTTGAGCTCCTTCTGGCTTCCTAGCCCTCCTAAGCCTCAGTTCTCCAGCCTCTGTCTGCTTCTGCGAGTTCTGGCTTGGCGCACTCTCAGAATGTCCTCTTGTCTCTTGTTGCTATGGCTATTCTCTTGGTCAGGAAGCTGCTACCAACTCTCCTTTGCTGCTGCAGTTTCTGCTCTTCTGAGCGGCTGGCCTTGTGGCTTTCTCTCTTTTATGTCTGGCGATGAAGCTGACTGTCGTACCACTTTGGCGGCTTGGCTTGCTGTCCACTCAATGCTCCCTCTTCTTCAGATGTCAAGCAGTGGGTTGCTCCACGCCACAGGCATGCTGACTGCTCTGGTATTGCTGCGGCACCACCGTGTCTGCGGGTTTTTTCATGTGTGGCTCTCTGGTGTTACAGCTCTCATACACAACTGCTGTTACCTCATCAGAGAAACCATTGCTTAGGTCCATTATTGCAATGCTAAGGAACGCCACACAGGAGGGTGCGTCCCAGTCTGAGTAGCCTGCTTATAGAGCCAAAGAAGGGGGTCTTCGGACCCACCCTAGAAAACACTCATGCAAAGGAAAGTTTGTGTTTCTGTCAGTCATACTATTGTCCCTTTTGCATGAGCCACAGCTGTCCCTCTGTCAGAAGAACTCCTTCCTCATCTGGCTTAGGGGGAAATGGTGGTGTGGTCATCTAGAGCTTGGAAAAGGGTCTGATAGAAACTGTCAGTCTTGGCTAGGGCTACATCTTCAGCTGCTAGAGCAAGCAGCTCTGAGTGTTGTGCAGCTTCCTTAAGACACTCATGGAATGTTCGGAATGCTTCCAATTGGCTCACTGACCGACAATCCTTTTGTTCAAGGCAGCCAGAGTACCAAGGGAGAACCCTACAGCGGACAGGGGTCCAATTCCTCCACCCCTCAATGTTTACTTACAAATAAACACCAGAGGCACATTTATGATAAGAGTTTATTTAAAGAACTTATTCTTGTCACTAGGGGTGATTTTAACAGTGTGCTAACAATGCTTACCATCTCTCTGCTCAGGGCCTTAGGGAGAGGTGGGTTCCCCCTTGTCTCAGGGAGAGATGGGGCTTCCTTATCTGGCACAGCAAAGTCTGCCACTAGCCTCCAGAGGGCAGGCATGAGTCCCAGACATGCTGTCTTCTCTGTTGTGACAGATCAATAAAGTGTGAATTTATGTGAAGCACTCTTGAAGCATTTCCTGTTTTAGTCTGAATTGCAATGCTCCATTTCTCTTCCACGGAGATCTCCTATGGAGGATCTCTCACACCCTTTAGGGATCCCTCAGTCCCTGCTCCCACTGCTGCCAGTCACTTAACTCCTTAGTGTTCTTGAAATTCGCATCTCTCCCCCTCTCCCTCCCTTCCTACGATGTAGCTCAGGAGGGCCTCAAACTCGATATCTTCAGGCTTCCACAGCCCTGGTGCTGGGATGACTGGCATTCCGCCACACCTCCCCCACTTTAAATCACGCTTGTTCTGCCCACTTCCCTAAGTTACTGTTCTATGGCTGTGAAGAGGCACCATGACCAAGACGACACTCATAAAAGAAAACATTTACCTGGGGGCTCGCTTATAATTTTAGAGGTTATTCCGTGATCATCATGGTAGGAAGAATGGCAATCAGGCAGACAGGCATGGCGCTGGAGCAGTAGCTGAGAGCTTTATATCCCGATCCTCAGGCAGATAGATAGATAGATAGAAGACGAGAGGAGAGGAGAGACAGACAGACACTGGGTTTTTGAAATCTCAAAGCACATCCCCAGGTATCACCTTGTCCAACAAGGATGCACCTCCTAATTCTTCCAAATAGATTATCAACTGGGACTAAACATGTAAATGCATTCCCATTCAAACCATCACGCCCCTTTACAAAATCCCAGACATTTATTTTTCAAGGATTTGTCATGAAGGTTGTCAGACCCCCAGCCATTCGACCACATGTAATGAACAGCTACTCTATGTCGTGTTGATACCATGACTCCAGACAGACAGAACACAGTGCCTTGGGGGTCACATATGCACTTCCATAGCCCATGCATAACCAGTGTTCCAGGCAGTGTTTAACTACAACCCATTCCTTCACTCTGAAGCCCCAGGTCTTGGTTGCTCTGCAGCTTTGTACCTGCATAGGGAAGGTGGAGATAGCCTGGGACAGAGGGGTCACTCAAACTAGATTAGATTTTAAAAACCAGGTTAGCTTAGTCTTGAAAGCCAGTTCACTGAAAGACAAAAAGTCTTTCTAGAGACTTGCATCTTATATAACAAGAGCAAAGCTGGGTCTGTGCAGTTTACAGAATTTTTACTGTGTGTACAAGAGCTGACTCTGGGTATGAGACAGGAGAAGGGGAGCCACCTTCTTCCAGAGCTGGGGGACAAAAGAGGCAGAAAGGGACATTTTCATGGGGATGATCTATCTTTTCAGTGGCATCTGAACCCTCCACAAGGCCCAGTGGCAATGAGATGCTGGGGATGCTGGAAACTTTAGGGTACACTCTCTGCTTTCCTGGGAAGCAAGTGACAGCAAGTGTATACCGTGGGTTAAATAGTGACTCCAAGCGCACCTTCACCTGGAGCTCTGAGTGTGGTCTGTAGCTAGAATTTTCCTGCCTGGCCCACAGTCAGGACAAATCTCTCTCACCTGCCAGTCCCACAGCCGCTCAGACCCAACCAAGTAAACACACAGAGACTTATATTGCTTACAAACTGTATGGCCGTGGCAGGCTTCTTGCTAACTGTTCTTATATCTTAAATTAACCCATTTCTATTAATCCAAAAGTTGCCATGTGGCTTGTGGCTTACCGGTACCTTACATCTCGCTTGTCATGGCGGCGGTTGGCAGCGTCTCTCTGCCTCAGCCTTCCACTTCCCAGAATTCTCTTCTCTTCTGGTCCCACCTATACTTCCTGCCTGGCTACTAGCCAATCAGTGTTTTATTTATTAACCAATCAGAGCAACACATTTAACATACAGAACATCCTACAGCAATGGTCTTATCTGGGAACAGTTAACAACTGGTTAAGGATCTTGAGATGTATTCACCCTGGATTTTGGGTAGACCTAAACCCAGTGACTAGTGAACTCATTTGAAAAGAGGAGAAACGGAGACACTGGAAAGGGGCCATATGCAGATGGTGGCAGAGATTGGCTCGATGCTGCTGAGGAAAGCTAAGAGCACTGAGAACAGGAAGAGGTCCAGAAAGGACCACCACTACAGACCCTGGAGAAAGCGTGCCCCTACTAACCTTGGCTTTGGATTTCTAGCTACCAGAACAATGAGAGAATAGATATTTGTTGGGTGGGCACTGTCTTTAGCAGCACTGGTATGGGAAAGCAGTGTGGGAGCAGAGGCCATGCTTTGGGTGGTCCAGGCCTGGCACTGTGTGTAGAATTTACTCAGCCCTTCCAGGAATGTACATGTTGAAGGGGTGAGTGCCAGAGAAGAGTCTGGGACTGGACAGAACCAGGGAAAGCCATGAAGGTGGGCCAGAGACCCGGGCTTCAGCCCTAGGGGCCAACACGGCATCACAGACACTAAGGGGAGCACACACCAGGGTCCAGATGTGACCAGGAATAGCTCAGAAAGAGGGCGTGCGACTCCTAAGGCTTATGCTTAGTGCCATCAGCATAGGAAGGTCCCTGCTGGAGGCACCATCTTGAGAAGGAAGAGGTGTGGCCACAACAGCTCCGAAGAAAGAAGCAGGCCTGGAAAAAAGAAGAAAGTAAGAGATTTACATGAAGAAAATAGTGGGTCTCGCCTAGTAGAGCCTGTTTTTAAAAAATAAAACTATTTAAGCTCTCTGTGTGTGTATGTGTGTGTGTTTCCAAGATAAGAACAGTTACAGAAAAGTATCTGTAGTTTTTGCCTGATTTGGTTCTATATAAATTCCATGCCATTCCTGAATATTACCATATTTTGTGTGTCTCCCCAGTGTTTTCCATGCTCAGCTGGGGGGCTTCCTGAAGATAGGGATGATGTCATCCACCTTGAGCACCTCTTTGGATATCGGTGTCCCCAAGACCTGATGGGCTGATCCTGACCCAGTCTGTGGTCTCACTGAGGATTTTCTGGGAGAATGAAAAGCCTTAAGTGTTTAGCTAATATTCTTTTTGTTTTTTTCTTTTTGTAAAAGTGTTTTTTTTTTTTATTTTATTTTTAGTGGGCTGGAGAGATGGTTCAGTAGTTGGGAGCATTGGCTGCTCTTCCAGAGGAGCTGGGTTCAATTCTCAGTACCTACATGGCAGCTCACAGCTGCCTGTAACTCCAGTGTCAGAGAATCTGACATCTTCACACAGATATCTATGCAGGCAAAACACAAATGCACATAAACTAAAAACAAATGAGTTTTAAAAATATTTTTAGCTGAAATAGAGTTACATCACTTTCCTCCTCCTTTCCTCTCTCCAGTTCCCCCCAGTTACTCTCCCTTGAATCCTCCTCATGCTCCTCAACTCTCAAGTTGATAGACTCTTTTGCTCTAATTGTATTTGTTATCTACACACATATATGTGTGTATGGATAAGCACAAATCTATACAAATAGAATCTGCTCAGTCCATGTTTGTTGTTTGTGTATATGGTCTCCAGGATGCCCACTGCATTGGACAATCCATAAGAGGACTCCTCCCTCGAAGGGGCTGATTTTCCTTCTCCTAGCGGTCAAGAGTTGCCTATGGTGCTTTGTCTATGGGTGGGACCTTGTGCAGTTTTCCTCCTTCCAAGTTAACATGGGGCTCCGGGACACATGGCAGAAGATGGAGAGGTTGAAGAGCCAGGAAGTCTTAGAAATGGCTGAAGATCTGAACAACGGCAAGATCAATGACGTGTTAAAGTGGACGGGAGAAATTTCTTGGGATCCCACTCCTAGACAAAGAGCTACTGGCAACCTTTTGTTTTTTCCTTAGGTATCTTTATTTCAAGTTTTATAGAGTACCTGGATTTTTTTTTTAGGGCTTTTGTCTCAGACTAGTACACTGTGAAAATGTAGGGAAAAGGCAGGGAGCTCCCCAGCAGATTCTCCTGAGCCTGTGAAGATAGGAGAGACTGAGGAGAGAGGATGCTTAGGAAACAATGTAACTTATGCTGGGATTTTCTCTTCTCTTTAAGAAAAAAAAAATTCAAACACCTACAGTGTAAATTAATTCAGTTGTAAATAACCATCCAGACACCCAGGAATCTGACACAGAGGTGTCTGACAGCATGTCCTGAGTAATTAGCCAGGTTTTTGCAGTTTTCAGTTTGTGGTAACACTAGGCAAGAGGCACTTACTTCTCTCTGACTTGATGGTGCTGAGTTGTGGAGTTGAAAAATGACTGGATTTGAATGGCCAAGGTCTTGAGCTTTTGACACCTACAGTCGGAGGAAGGATAGTCCTAGAGACCCCTACTCTCAGCTTCCAAGGTGACTTAGCATCCAGCCTTGGGCCAAGACACAAGGTGAGCCCCTGACCTGTTAAATAATTAGATCCATTTTACTAGGGGCCATAATATCTAATAACTTCCCAATCCCTGGGGAACTGATTTTAAGAGCCAAGTTTGTGTAGTTATTGCTGTCAAGAAGATCCAAGATGTATGAGTTGGATTTCTGAACTTGAGTCTGCCTTCGGTCTGTTGGAGAGCTCACTGTACCCCAGCACCCCCATGCTCAGTTTCCATTTGCATGCTGTGACAGAGTGGGTGACGCCATTGATTTGAAGGAGGAGATATTTATTTTGGCTCACACTTTCAGCCCACCATGGCAGGGAAGGTTCAGTCTGCGGCAGCAGGAACGTGTGTGGAGGCTGTTCACATCATAGTGGACCAAGAAGAGGAAGGAGTGAGGCCAGGACTAGGATCTGGATTCTAATCTTCAAAAGCTTCCCACTGAATGACTTACTTCCACCAGCTCAGCCCCATCCCCTTAAGTTCCTCAGCTTCCCCAAGCTGTGCACCAACTAGGAAATGGGCATTCAAAGTATAAGCCTGTGGGAGACATTTCAGATTCAAGTCATAACTCCTTGGGGATGATGTTGAAGATGTAACCCCTTATAGAAACACAGGTATTGTTATTGTAAGTGTATGATCTGAAACAACACTTGAATCTCTTGGATGACGTTAGACTATCTGGGCTTAAATGAAGGAAAGCCACAGACCTTTCTTCAGGGAAACATCAGTTTTGTTCTGCGTGAACTGCAGGCTGCAGCCTCTTTTCAGGGCCAGCTTCTGGGGTCTTTGGTCAGGGCTGCTTGCTGGGTCATTTGATGACATTTGGACGTCTTTGTCTCTCTCTAATCACTGCCTTGTGCTGGAGTCTTCTCTGATTTTTTTTTCCTGTTGTAACTGAATGTCTGAGAGTAGGTAATATATTTTTTATTTTTAAATTTTATTGCTGGTGGCCAGCAAGATGGCTCAGCAGTAAAGGCACTTGTTACCACGCTAGATGATGTTGGGTCCCTGGAACCTACATGGTAGGAGGAGAGAAGTGACGCATTGTCTTCTGGCCTGCACACATGTATGCCATGGCACATGCACATGTGTGCATGTACACATACAAAATAAACAAAATGCGATGAGATTTATTTGTGTATTTTAAAATTAGAATTAGAATTTTAATTTTAATTTTCCTTATTGCTCATGGTTTTGGTTGACTCTCCCCATCTCCTCTTTCACACCTCCCTGCCCTCCTGATCCTTCCGTACACTTCCATCCCAATACCCCTCCTTCCCGTTTCACGTCATTTGTGTTCTATTTCCCTCTCCACTTCTTAGTATCCCCGCCGTGGGCCCCTTTCTAGTCTTTTGGCCTGCACTCACACCCTCCAACATGCACAAACAGGACAGTTAGAATCTAGCGTCTACATATGAGAACACACAGCATTTGTTATTCTGAGCCTGGGCTACTCACTTAACACAATTTCATTTTTCTTTATGGCTGAATAAAATCCCAGTGTGTACATGTTACCATAATTCCATTATCTGTTGACTCTGTTTCTTTCCTACCTGAAGAGCATCAATAAACATGGATGTGCTAGTATCTCGGTGGCAGGAGATAGAGCCCCTGGGGTGTGCCCAGGAGTGGTACAGTGGGGTCGTATGTGGTTCTGGTTCTAGCTTCTTGAGATGCCTCCATACTGATTCCCATGGTGGCTGCACTAGTTCTTCTACCAACAGTGGACCACAGTTCCTCTTCCCTTACATCCTCACCAGCCTTTGTTGTTGTTTGTTTCCTTGATGGCGGCCATTCTGACAGGGCTGAGATGGAACCTCGGGGTAGTAGTTTTCATTTCCCCAGAGGCTAAGGGCGTTAACACTTTTAAAAATAACCTATCAGCTATCTGTCTTTCTTCTTTTGAGAAATATTTATTCAATCCATCTATTCATTCACTTATTGGCAGTTTTGGTTTTTTTTTGGTGTTTATTTTTTGCAGCTCTTTCTATATTTTAGCTATTAACCCCTTGTCTAACACATAGCAGGCAGAGATTTTTCTCCTATTCTGTTGGCTGTCTATCTACTCTGATGACAGTTTCTTTTGCTGACTTTTAATTTCATGTAATCTCATTTGTAGGAAAACAGACACACAAGCCAAGGGGGACACAGTAGAGAACCCAGAGTTCACAGAACCACAGACACATAATTTTTGGCAAAGGTATCAAAAACATGCATTGGGGAAAAGCTAGCCTGTTCAGTATGTGGTGCTGGCAAAACTGGATATCTACCTGCAGAAGAATGAACTTAGGTTCATATCTCTCACCCTGCACCGAAAATAAATTCCAACTGGATCAAGGACTTCAATTTAAAGTCTGAAATGGTGAAATTGCTAAGGGGAAATGCTTTAGGATGTAGGCATAGGGAACAGCTCTAATCAGGATGGCAGTGCACAGGATGGAGTCCTGAGCTTGGATAATTTTTTCAAGGATGGAGATTGATGTTTGAACAGTACTGCAGGCTGGGAAATCCAAGAACAATGGTTTCTGGCAAGGGTCTTGTGTGTCATCACATGGCAGAGGTAAAAAGACTAAAGCCAGGAGATGAAACTCAAATCCTCAAGCCCCCTTTGTGATTGTTATTATTAGCTCATTCCTGAAGGCAGACATTCTGATCCTTGGGCCCCATCTCTCAACCCTGCTGTACTGATGACTAGGTTTCCAACATGCATTTTGGAGAGGAAGAAGATTTTGGCTTTACTGGAGGTCATGCCATACTAGGAGTCCCAGAGGCCATGCAGGTACTTGGAACTGCAGGGGCAATGTTGGCACCCCAAACCCCAGAGGTCTTGCAGGCTCCCCAAACCCCAGAGGAGACACCCTACTGGGCCTGAAGATTCACTAGTCACCAGAACCCTTGGCCACTTAGGCCAGAAGACCAGAGAGGAAACAGAAAGCAAGGAACAAAACACCCATCCAACAAAGACAAATATAGGAATCAACATCTAGACCTATAATCACCCCAAATCCAGATGCCTAAACAAGTGTAAGAACACAATCAGTAACAGAAAGGGCAATATGGCATCACCAGAACCCAGCTATCCTATGACAGTAAGACCTGAACATTCCAACACAGCTGAAGCCCAAGAAAACAACCTTAAAAATAACATTATGAAGGTGATAGAGGTCCTTAGAGAGGAAATAAAAAAAATCCCTTGAAGAAATTGAGGAAAGGACAGACAAAAAATTGGAGGAAATCAGTAATCCTTTAAAGAATGCCAAGAGAGCCAAGGAAAACGAACAGGTGAAGGAAACAGTTCAAGATCTGAAAGTGGAAACAGAAGCAGTAAAGACTGGTAAGGCTGATACCACAGAAACCAGCTCCGATTCCAAAGCTACAAAACGGGAGCTTGATGTGTCAGGAAGCTGGGAAGCAGATGAAAATTTCCCTTGGTCTTGTTGGTATTAAACCTTGGCCATCCTCAGAGCTGAGTAACCTGCCTGCCCAGGCTGCCTCCATGGTCAGTGAAAACAGCCTGCATGCTGGCCCTGCATCCCATTCATGGACACATACCTCCCCCACTTTTCTAAGTTGTCCAGGCAGCTCCTTTGTCACGTTTCTCCTCTGTCCCACTTGTCCCTGTGAAGTCATTTACATTTCATACTGGAATGGGAAAATTGAGGGTCCAGCTCTGCCTTAGGGACTGTTCAGGTTTGTATCTTGATCTCTTCATTCCTGACTGGGTGTTCATGGCAATGTTATCTATATTTTCTGGTTAGCTCTGGGCCTTAAAAATGGCATGTGAGCATGAAGAGCATAGAAGCTTTCTTGGAGGCCCATTGGCAAAGACCAGGAGAACCAGACTCACCAGGCCTGGCATCTTGACAGTGACAGCTGTTCCTTGACCTCCACATCAGGACATGAGGGGTGGAGACTGGCCTCAACTGGAGAGCTATTGGTTTTGAAGGTAGCAGACACTGTTCTAGGGAGTAGCTTGTTTTGTTCTTAGAGGCTCAGCATCCATCCACTTCTCTGAGAGGCCAACCTCAGGTCCAGATAGGGAGAGTTAGAGCTCAGGATCCAACCCACAGACCAGGCAAGAATCCCAGCTGCCTATGCGGAATGCTATGATGTCTGGCTGTGCCTAGCCTCTCTGAGTCTGTTTCCTTATGGTAAAATGTGGTTGTCAATAGGCACAATGTGTTATGAGCATCTGTGGAGATGATGCAGAGCAAATGTCACAACATCTGGAGCCTGAGAAAGTTGTTGCGTTGACTATTAATAGCAGCTATTTATAAATCATTTTCATGGACACATAACTCTGTGAGCTGTAATCATCTGGAGGGACACCCTCTGCTCTCTTAGGGGAGACTCCAGTGTGGTGGTATTGTGTTCCCCCAAATATTGTGCACGCTAATAAACTTATCTGGGGTCGGAGAAGAGAACAGCCACAATACTAAACATAGAGGATAGGCAGTGGTAGCACACACCTTTAATCCTAGCATTCCAGAGGCAGAAATCCCTCTGGATCTCTGTGAGTTCAAGGCCACATTGGAAACAGCCAGGCATGGTGACACATGCCTTTAATCCCAGGGAGTGATGGCAGGAAGCAGAAAGATATATAAGGCGTGAGGACCAGAAACTAGAAGCATTTGGCTGGTTAAGCTTTTAGGCTTTTAGCAGCAGTTCAGCTGAGATTCGTTCTGGATAAGGACTGAGAGGCTTCCAGTCTGAGAAAACAGGATCAGCTGAGGAACTGGCGAGGTGAGGTAGCTGTGGCTTGTTCTGCTTCTCTGATCTTCCAGCATTCACCCCAATACCTGGTCCAGGTTTGCTTTTATTAATAAGAACTTTTAAGATTGCTGCTACACTCCAGGACTCTTTGTCTTCTGTGTGACACTTCTTTCATCCCTACAAATGTGCATGTTTGTGTGCATGTGCATGTGCTCTGACCTCCACGACAGCTGCAGGCATGCTTTGCTTACGTTGGGATAGTGGAATGGTGTGCTTCAGAGCTTTGAAAAGCTGAGATTCTGCGGAGCTTGGAGAGTGGGGGACCAGGAGGGCAGAGCTCAGTGAGGACACACTGAAGTCAGTATGTAATTGGGGTACAGTCATGGCAGTAACATTTGGACTGCATAAGACTAGATTCAACATGGCTCTTGTGAGTCACAGTCATTAGCTAGTTAAACAGGATGTAGCCTCAGGTTTTCTACAGGACACTCGTGAAGAATGTCCCAACTGCTCTCCTCTGGGAAGAGTAGGAAGATACTTCATCTCCCATGGAAAAGTTCAGGACTCCAAGCTTATTGCAATTAGCAAAAGATGCAAAATCATCATGATAATAATCATGGCCAACACTGCTCTTGACCCCCTGTGCTTTAGAGGACTAAGGGCTACATTGAGAACATAGGAGTCAGGCATGAAGCTGGGAAGGAGTGGGGCCTCCCATCTCTAGCATGAGCCATTGAGTTCCTCCGCTCAAGTGCCACCATTTCTAAGTGGCATAATGGTTGCCTCTTAGGCAGCGTTAAGAAAAAACTATACATTGCCAGGTATGGAAGGAGCCGGGGTTCAGAACTAAATAGGGTGCCTTTGACAAAGGCTTATTATTGTGTGCTGTCTGTGTACAGGGCCTGTTTAGTGTGCCAATCATAGGAAAATCACCTAGCTTCCTTAGAAAGCAGTGTTCATAGGAGATGATGTTCAGATGAGTAGGGAAAGTCAGCTCCAGGTTTCCTCCTGTTGCCTGACTCTCAGGCTGGAGGACTCTGAAATCATCAGTTCTGTGACTGAGGCTGTCTCCCCCACACCCCCTCATACTCCACCCCATAATTTCTTGGCAATGCTGTGTCTTCTTCATTTGCAGCCTCCTGGCATCCTGACCGCACAGGCCAAGCTGGCTCATATCTGCTACCCGTGGAAACAGTGCCACAGGCTGACAATCAAGTCTTTAGCAATGGCCTTTGGGGGGACATTTTGGATCCAAACTATAGCAGGAAGAGTTAGCAGCTACGGAGAGAAAGTCTTACAAGTCGAGAAGGGAAAAATACTGAAGCACATCTGCAGGGCATGAGCAATGAGGGACTTTCTTTCCGCCTTTTCCCCTTTTTTATTCAGTCAGGTGGTGCTGTCCACACTTAGGGTGGGTATTCCCACCCCAGTTAACCCTCTCTGGAAATGCCCTCACACACACATAGAGGTGTGTCTCCTAAGTGATTCCAAATCCAATCAAGTTCACACTGAAGATGAGTCATCGTAGTTCAGGGGCAGCCTAGTTCAGGGCAGTGGGTTTGAGACATGAGCTATCATACTCTGGGGCTCCAGACACAGTAGGCCTGTCACAGAGGGCCACAGGGCAAGGCGCCAAGACTGGTGGCAGAAGGGGCAGGAAGGAGGGCAGTCTGCATTTATTGGAGTTTGCAGGGGAAAAGCAAGACAGAGCAGCCTTGACAGTTTAGGGACGGGTTAGTCTGAATGATAAATGGGGCTTTGGTTGGTTCCTGATTGGCCTGTGGTCACATCTCTTCTTGACTGATGATTGATGTGGGAGGGTCCAGTCCAGTGTGGGTGGCACCAGCCTGAGTAGGTGGGTCTGGGCTGTGTAAGACAGATGACCGTGAGCCGGAGAGCAAACCAGGGAGCAGCCTTCTTCCATAGTTTCTACTTCAGTTCATGCTTAAGTTCTCGCTCCGACTTCCCTCACGGATGGATTGTGGCTTGGAAGTGTAAGAGAAAATAAACCCCTTCCTCCCCAAGTTGTTTTCCATCATGCTGTTTATATCATAGCAACAGAAAGAAAATTAGAACACTGAGTGAGGCAACCCAGACCCAGAAAGACAAGTGTTACACGTTCTTACTCACATGTGGATCCTAGCATCGAATCTCTGGATTTGTGTGTTTAACTTGGAGTAACTGTAGAATCTAGGAAACTAGAAAGGGACCATTGGTAGGGAGAGGGAAGAAAGACCTTAAGGAAAGGGGATAGAACAGAGGTGACATTGGGGGCGGTAATAATGGGGAGGGGGTTTAAGTAGGAAGAATGATGGGAGGAAAGGGTAGTGGGGTGAAGGGAAGGATAACTAATACTAAGCATGTTTGGAAAAGTTGTGTGGATACCTACTACTTTATAAGCCTCACATATATTTATATAAATAGTTTATTTGGGATTACCTGATGCAGGGGATAATACTCCTCCCAGACACCATAGGTTGCTAAATAAAAAGCCCAGTGCCAAATGTGGGATATCTCCCCTTGACTTTTTGGTCAGGGTGTCCTGGAGACCCCCTAACCAATGCAGGCAATTGTTGCACCTGGTTGCCCTCCAGAGCATAGTGGTAAGACCTTATTGCTGAAGACATCACACAATTTGGTCACAGGACATGGAGAAATCAAATTGGTCCTAACCAGAAAGCTTTCTGCCTTCTGGCTAGCTTTTGTAGTATAGAAGGTAGCAGGGGGGGAAGTTATCAATAGTCCTACCCAGCTGTGAGCCTGATGAGCTACAAAATGAACAAGATATGCCCATGGATGATTATACATACATATAATGTATTTTATATTCCATATAAAATATACTTATATGATAAAGAGTTATGGTTTAAATTTATATATGTATCTATAAATTATGGCGACCCACTTCTTCCAACTAGGACCCATACCTCAAGGGTTCCACAGTCTCCAAAATCAGCACAGTGAATTCTAGACCACGAGCCTGTGGGGGATATTTCTCTCACACTTTAGCAGTGGATTTCTGGTTGACCAGATGGCATTGGTCTAAGAGCCAGCTTATTTCTGGCTCACTGTGACTCATACAGAGTCTTGTCAAGCTTACACCAAAGAAGGGACTTCCCAAGCACTAAGCCTGGTGATTCTAGGGTTCAGACTTTTGCCTTCAACCCCACAAGGCGCTGACTGGCAGTGGAATGCAGCCCCTCAGCTACCTCCTCTGAACAGCAAATGACCCGAGTGCCAGGCTGACTTCTCTAACTGCCCAGTCCCTTGGGATGTGGCCTCAGAAATGCCTTGCTTTCTTCTTAGAGCTTTAGTACTTTCCGTATGTTTTTGTATTTCTTCCAAATGTTCTAGGTTGTGTTTGGTGAGGGGCTTAGTTTGAACTCTCCAGCTGAGCACTACAGAACTGGGATGCTCTACACCACAAGAAAATGTTATCAAAAGAAAATGTTAGACAGTAAAATGGCCCCATCATTCTACCTTTCAGTGGCAAACCTCCATCTGTAACACAGCCTTGGTTTTCTTTGTTTTTTCCCTGACCCTGCTTTGCCAGTTTTACCAATGACAGAATGATGCCAGTAAAGGGGACTATATAAACACAGGAAGTTAGAACTCCAGGCCATTTCCTGCTTATTTAATTAAAAGGAGTATTTATGATCCATACATGCTAGCTAGGCATTGTCCAGGGTCCACACAGTTTCCAGTCTATTTGGTAAGTGAGCATTTCCTCCTCAAAAAGAGATGAAAGAGAGAACCCTGTGGCATGGTGAGGGAAAGCAGGGGGAGGTGGTTGGGAATGAATAGCAAGTACCCAAATTGTCTTGCCTTCCCTGTCATAAATGATGAAAACCCAGTTGTGTGATTTTCTCCCTCACCACCACTCTGCCAAGACTGGCCATGTACCATGGTAGAACTGGTGATTCAAACTGCTCTCTGTCTGGAAGGCAAGCATGATGTGTAGTAGGACTTTCTTGTTGGACTTTCTTTGGATCGCCAGCCTCCAAATAATGACATGGAGACTTCTTATTAGTTAAGAAAGCTTGGCCTTAGCTTAGCCTTGTTCCACTAGCTCTTCTAACTTAAATTAACTTGTTTCTATTAATCTATGTTCTGCCGTGTGGTTCTTTACCTCTCCTCTACTCTGTGTAGTTGGAGTTATCTCCAGTCCCGTCCGGGCCTGCAGCCACTCAGACCCAAATAGACACACAGACGCTTATATTATTTAAACTGTTTGGCGTAATGGCTCAGGCTTCTTGCTATCTAGTTCTTATATCTTAAATTAACCCATTTCTATTAATCTATAAGTTGCCACATGGCTCATGGCTTACTGGTACTTTACATCTCGCTTGTCATGGCAACAGCTGGCAGCATCTCCTCACTTAGCCTTCCACTTCCCAGAATTCTCCTCTCTGCTTGTTCTGCCTATACTATCCTTCCTGCCTGGCTACTGGCCAATCCTCATTTTATTTACCAATCAATCAGAGCAACAAATTCACAGCATACAGAAAGACATCCCCAGCAACTCTGTATGTCTAACTCCCTCTCGCTGGTGAAATCCACATGCTTAGATTCCCCTCCATTTCTCTCTGTGCCTGGAAGTCCCACCAACCTCTCCTGCCTAGCTATTGGCTGTTCAGCGTTTTAGTAAACCAATCACAATGACGTAGCCTCATGCAGTGTACACATATCCCACAGCAACGATGCCTAGAAGGAGAAAGATATTCACAGGCAGGAGAGAGCTCCCCAAGGAAAGGGCCTTGCTGTCAAGCCTGATGACCTGAGTCCAATCCCTGGGACTCTCATAGTGGAAGAAGAGAAATGACTCCCACAAATAGTTCTCTGACCTTAACATACATATTGTGGCACACGCACATGCTTGTGCTCTCTCATGCATGCACACACACACACACACACACACACACACACACACACAAATACATCAATGCAAACAAACAAACAAACAAATAAATAAATAAATAAATAAATAAATAAATAAATAATCCAGAATGGGAAAACTGAGTTTGGGACCCAAAACCACTGGCCACATAAGTGATCCACCCTGCTTGTTCTTAAATACTTATCCTGTGAATTCTTGTGGAATAAGAATGGAACTTCTTACTTTCTTGTGTGTGTGTGTGTGTGTGTGTGTGTGTGTGTGTGTGTGTATGTTACATGTGCATGTGAGTGAGCTTGTGTGTGTTGGTGTTCTTGTGCATGCTGGTGCATGTGTGTGTGTGTGTGTGTGTGTGTGTGTGTGTGTGTGTGTGTGTAGGCCAGAAGTCAGTGTTGGGTGTCATTCTTCAGAAACTGTCCATCTTGCTTTTGAGACCGGATCTCTTTCTGGGAGTTGGGGCTCATTAATTAGGCTAAACTGGGTGGCCAGCAAGCCCCAGGGATCCACCTATCTCCACCTCCCCACCATCGGATTACAAGCTTGTGCCATCACACCCAGCTTTTACATGGGTTCTGGGGAATCCAAACTCAGGTCCTCATGGATACACAGTGAGCACTTTATGGACTGAACCATCTCCAAGGCCAAAACCTTTCCTTTTATGAACCTACAGAAATAAAATATTCTGCTGCTGACAGGTGAACATAGTTCTTCACTGATAGCATGGAGGAGGGTCCTGAGATGACATAAAATCAGAATCACCAGCTTAGACCTAATGTGGCAGCTCCCTGACACCATAATGTCTTGGGCCCTTTTCTGCTTACTCTCCACCCTTAGCGTGATTTGATTTTCATGGTCACAAAAAGGCTGTGGCTTCTCCAGCCATCATATCCACATTGCAGCTGTGAAGACAGAAAGGAGCCAAAAGTTTGCATCTTGTAAAAGTGTATTTTTGTGCGGGAGGAAAGGGAGGCTTCCTCAAGGATCTCCTACCTCGCTGGCTGGAACTCTGACCTGTGGCTACCTCTATCTACCTAGTCAAACAGTCTGAGGAGATGAGTTTCCTCATTCTGGCTCTTATAAGATAGGAAAGAAAAGCAGAGGGGTTTTTAGTGGCTTTTGATTGGCCATCCACACTTCTGCTATATTGCTGAGGTCTGGCTTTCTGTTGTCCAGGCGCCCTGGTCCAGCTAACAGTGATGTAAAATAAAGGGGAGGATGCTGGGGGCAGGTGCTCAGGAAGGCATCACAGTCAAGCTGGCAACATTAGGCAAGTTACTTCCAATTCTTTCTCTGCAGGTAGATCCACGCTGTTCTAACACATCAGCCTGTTCCTACTCCTTCTCAATTGTTTTGCCCTTTTGATTTGAGACAAGGTTTTTCCTTTTGTAGCCCAGACTGGCCTGGAATTCCTCCTGTCTCCATCTTCAAGTGCCAGGATCAGAGGTGGGTGTCACCACACCTGGCTGCTGCCTTTTCTAACCATGTGTGTAGTAACTCCCTGCCTCACCGAAGGCGATGGCAGATAAAGGTGAAGGTGATGGCTGTCCCCACACAGCTAAGACGTGACTCATCATCATGCTTACCCCAACCCTGTCCCCTTCCTGCCTCTAGTCCATGCTCACACACATTAGGGAAATGACCAGTGCATAAAGGGAAGTATTTTGAATTCATGGGCAGCTTAGTTCAGCGGGGTATAAGTCTTCTTCCATCCCATTAGTAACCCCATTCCATCCATAGGAAAACCTGACCAGATACTTCCTTTAGAACTCAAGCATGTCCTCTAACTGGCATTAGCTCAGGCTTTTTTGGTGTGACTGGCATACACTCAGTTCTTCCCTTGCTTCCTTGTCAAGCCCCATGGGAGTGCCAGCAACTCTCTAGCCTTCAGCTTAAATGCACTCACTACATCCTCCACACCCACCGTTCCTTGTTCTCAGCAACCATCCAACCGTTCCCCGAGTCCCAACCACAGACTCTGTCTAGGTAACACACTTTCCCGAAGTCTGTTTCTTTCTCCCGGTGAATTCAGATGTTTGGAGTGTCTTAAGAACCGAGCCTTTTAAAAGTGACTCTTCATAAAAACTCAAGCAATGCAAAACAGCGGCGAAGAGTTTGCAAACCTTCCTCTGACCTCATCAGACTCCACAGCAGGTGATGTCTCGCCATGACTGCTTTTGGGTTGTCCCCAAATTGCATTTTATAGCTGCTTTCTAAAAACCAGGATCTAAAGGTTTTCCCTTCATCCCTTGATGCTCCACAGGACACTTTACCCCTTTTTTTTCTTGCATATGGTTGATTTAATAATAACTTTTCTAAAGTTGGGAGCCAGCCATCGCCAGCTCCATGCAGAGCTGGTGCCTTTAGCCCACTATAACCCCTGTAACTCTGCTTGCCCTCGAATGCCAGACTGGTGCTGGCTGGGTTCGGATTCCGTTTTTTTTTTTTTTTAACCTGTCCAGCCCCCATTCATACGTGGAAAGTCTACAAAGTGCAGGTTCACATGGACTGCACACATAACCTCCTCACTCTCTTTAAAATAGTTTAAATCTAACGCCAAGCCTCTTTGATGCCTGACTAGAAGGAAATTTGTTATTAGGGGTGCTGGAAGATCCTCACAACTTTGGGCAAAGATTCTGGGGGGGATGGTCAACCCCAGAAAACCAGAAGCTTCTACCCCTGCCATGGGTCACAGGTCCACACAGGGTCTTCCCGTGTCTTGGTCCTTTTACTTCTGGCCGCCTTCTTTTTTGCTAGCTGGAGGTCCTTTGAGGCTCAGGCCTGGCCTCCCCCTCCCTGGCATCACACAGCCACACTTGTGTCTTCTCCAGCACTGGCATGATGTAATATGTGCATCCTCTTTTCTCTAAAGCCTTGGCCTCAGCTTCTCCGGTCACTTCTTGCTTCCCTCTGGATGTTGGCGGAAGTATTCTGTCTCCTCTCCCAACTCCAGGCATGCCCCAGATGTCTTCTGAGAGACAAACCTTTTTGGAAAAAGCCTTCGTCTTTAAAGCCACTCTGCTTCCCACCTTATACATTATTCAGCCAACATTCATTAATGTAACTGCCTCAACCCTTACACTATTGAAAGATTTCTGTTCTGATTGGTAAACAGTATGGTGGCCCTTGCAGACCACGGTAGAAAAAAAAATCAATTAATAATTAAATTCTAAATTAAACCCATTAATTCAGGCTAACCATGACAGGATGTCACAAAGGCCATTGATAGATGGGCCTCCCATGTACTTATTTATTACAAAGCACCCCCTTGCTGTGTGCCTCTCAGTTTTATTACTATATTGAAATCACAATTGTCCCCTGATTCTAATAATTGCTACTTTAGATGTATTGTTTGCACATTGCAATTCTTGCATACATTGTAAATGCAGTGTTTCAATATTTACAAGTTTAAGAATTCGTCAATAAAATATTAAAAACTATCTCAGAATAGAGAGACAGTCAACTGTGGATACACTTACTAGCGTTCTATGAGCAGTCACACACCTCAGTCATCTGCATCTATGGAGGACACAGGGATGTTTAAAATAAGCTGCATCTGGGAGGGGCTGCCACTCGCCTTGAATGCCCTTCACACTGAAAGAATGGGGACATGAAAAACACACTTTTCATGTCTTCCACAGAAAATAATTTCATGATTTTAACAAAAACATGGGTTTCCCACCATTGCTACTGACATAAATGTATGACACTTGGAACTAATTCCTAAGGCTATGTGGGAGACCCGAATATATCACCCCGACACAGGAATGATTGCTGGGTTGAAAGCAGTGAGGACGGGTGTGTGTGTGTGTGTGTGTGTGTGTGTGTGTGTGTGTGTGTGTGTGCAGGTGAGCTCTGCCCTCCCTCTACCTGCCTGAAGACAGGACACACTCAGAAAGACAAAGGACTTCCCTCCAAGCAACGTGAACAAATTCATGTTCTCCTACCATGGAGACTAGGCTGAACACACATTACAACTTTGGACATTATCAGCCCATCTACCCAAACAAGCTCCGCCTTCGCCTCACTCCGCCTGTTATTTGCTTTTCCCAAGTCACCACGCTTGGATACTCAAAGTCCTGTTCCTTTGCCTAGTCACTTCTCAAGGAATGTACTGTCATTCGAAGATGTTACATAAGTTGGAATTCAAAGCCACCTCTTCGAGAACTCCTCATTCTCTGTGTGTCTCCCACGAGTATATGAAATATACATGTTAGTAAACTTGTATTTGTCTTTGATTGTAAATCTCTCTTTTGTCATAAGGGTCTCTTGCAAACTAAGAATGTACCATGGTTGAAAAAATGTTATTAATCCTTATAATTCACACACATTCATCAACATGTCAATCACATTATATCAAATCTTAGGGTTTAATTTCTTAAATTATAATTATCAGTCAAAAGGTAGATTAAAAATCAGAAAATCATTTTTATACAATAATACATTTGAAAAAAAATCTTCTGAATTTTTTTTTTTTTTTTTTCGAGACAGGGTTTCTCTGTGTAGCTTTGTGCCTTTCCTGGAGCTCACTTGGTAGCCCGGGCTGGCCTCGAACTCACAGAGATCCGCCTGCCTCTGCCTCCCGAGTGCTGGGATTAAAGGCGTGCGCCACCAACGCCCGGCAAAATCTTCTGAATTAAGCACGATGCTGATAAAAACAATTTAAAATCCTAGGAAAATAGACTTCAAATGTTAAAACTGCCCAACATGTACTTAAGCATAATCAAGCATTTTAAAACATGAAGTATTCAATAGACATTAAAAAGTAATGGTGTCTATATAAGCATACATTCATTCTAAATTCATAGTTCCATTTGTTGGAAAACATACCTACTTAAGTGAGAAAGCAACTTATTTGACAAGTTATAAATCAAGACATTGAAATATTTATTTAGTAGGAAATTTTCACGTACAGCATTTTAATAATTTAGTTAAAATGAAAAATCTAAACCTTTTTGATCTTGTGCACTTGAGAATAACACCTTAGGCAATAGACTAAGCTTTATTATTCATAATTCAGAAAAATGGCATCAATGAGACTGTGCTCACATCTACTAGAAAAAAAAGTCTGGCGTTGTAACCAAGATTTCAGAAACATCTGGGAATGCTTTTTTCTTAGTGCACATTGAGTGTTAAAAGTAAGGGGTTTCCATACACAGAAAGACAAACATTGCGTGTTCTCACTCATAGTGGGTCCTAGCATCTTCAGATTTATGTGTCTAACCTGGAGGGCCTGTAGAATTTAGGGATGTCTCAGAGGACCCCAAAGAACGTAGGACATTGTCATCTGCTCCTGATTGCCGCTAGAACTTGATGATAAGACTCTTGCTGAAGAAACTTTGTTCACAGGACACGGAGAAATCAAGTTGGCCCTGACTAGGGACCTTCCTCCCTGCTGTCTGTCCTTCACAGTACCAGAAGTTGCTATGCAGGCTTGTGTGTGTGTGTGTGTGTGTGTGTGTGTGTGTGTGTGTGTGTGTGTGTCTCATCATCAACAGTCTTTTTCAGCTGTGAACCCAATGAGCTACAATAATGACTGATATGTCGAGATATGCCTATGGATGCAACAGTGGTGTGAATGTTAAGGGGGGTAACCAGCTGCTTTCTCATTTGTTTTAAGGCCTGCCACAGGAGGAAACTCGTGTCTGCTACTGTAAATCTGGCTGAGAATCCACGGATCCCCACGGTTGGGGAATTGTTAATGCCCAGAGGACAACGTACTACAGTTATTTTGCTAATTGGAAAGAGTATCGAATTGCCCTCTAACTTTGTATCTCTACTCCTAGACAAGGGCAGTTCTCAGATCTCATGAGGAAAGTTCCTTTGTGCAGTGGAGGACAGCTAATGCAGAAACACACAAGCTGCTGATGTGCAGGGGAGTGCTCAGCCAGCCACAAATGGGACAGCTATATCACACCCCTTCTCTCTGAGGCTCAGGGGCCATCATGGAGAGGTGGCAAAAGAGGGGACAAAAAACTGTAAGATCCAGAGGTTGGTCGATGGGAGTGAAACATTGTCTTCTGGGCATAACCTGATGCTCTGAGATTCACTCCAAACTATGGTGTGTATCTAGACTCCCAAGTGACTTGCAAGTCATCCTTCAGGACATTTCTTCCTGCTTTCTGGACTGGCTCATCTGAAATCCAAGTTCTGTCTGCAGGACTGGAGCCTTTTTCATTGAGTGACTATGATACAAACTTTCTAAGATTCTAACAGACTGAGGCAGAGTGTGCAGGTAACAATTCCCACTATTTAAGGATTGACTGGGTACCAAGTGCTCTCCTCTAGGTCCCGTTTGGTTTGAAGATACTCATTGCTACTTTTCTGATAAAGAAAGCAGGTTTTATTTGAGGCTAAGAAAGTTGGAGGAGAGAGTCTGCCTCCAACCTCACCTGCTCTAAACAACGCCACAGAGCAACACAGAAACACTTGCTGCTGCCTTATCCATGGCGCCAGGTTCCTTCAACCCCAATGTCAGCTGGAACCGAATCATGCAGGATGCCAAGGGTGGGCTCTAATGCAGGATTCTGCGCGCGCCGGGTGGGGTGGGGTGGGGTGGGGTGGGGGAGCAATACAGGGAGTGGGGTGGGGGCTCAGGGTAAAGCCGAAACGGCACTCCCAGATGAGAAGTACCTTACAGTCTGGGAAATCGGCCTAAGCAGGACCCAACCAACAGGAGCCAATCCACTCCCTCGACCAAGTCCCCTCACTTCCCGCTCTGATGTGCACGAAACTGCTGGAAGCCTAGGGGCGGCGGACGCGTCATCGCCATAGCCTTCCGCCTCCCCACTCGCTCCGGGCGCACGTGCTTAAAGAGTCCCTGCCCCTCCCGCCTCCGCGCGCGCGGGGCCGCGGCAAGTTTCCTCCGAGAGGCGGGCGCGCACCGCGTCTCCTCGCCACCGCCTCCCCGGCCCCCATCGCCGCAGTCTCCGCCCGCGGGGAGGGCGCGCTCCGGAGCCGGCGAGGGTGGGGCGCCTCGAGGGAGGGGTCCCAGCGCCGCAGTCTTCGCGGCGAGCGCGGGCGACAGCAGCAGCAGCAGGTGGAGCCCCGCTCAGGAGCGAGCAGCACTTGGCCAGAAAGCCGCGCTGCAGCCACCCGGCCGGGAGCTGGCCGGCTAGGCTGGAGCCCACGCCGCCCCGGTCCGACCCAGTTTCCCAGGCACCGGGTTACGGAAGCCGGCGGCCGGGGGACGCGGTTGGGGCCGGGGCCGGATGCATCTCTGTGAGCACAGCTGCGTTGGAAGACCCCAGCCTAGGGCGCAGGGCTAACGGGACCTGGCTCGCCTCGGCCGCCACCTAAAGACTTGTGCTCCGGGGCAGAGCGACTGTGGGATTGGGGACCTCGGAGCCCGGGCAACTGGCCGGACGCTCTTGGAGTCTGGGTGGCGCGCTCGCCTCACCTCTTCGGCTCCGGAGCGGACAGAGAAGGCTCTTTCCAGGGGACGGACCTCCTCGTCCGGTCCTCTGTGGAGTCCTCGCACCCCATGCCTGTTGGTCTCAAGAGCCTCTCTAGTTGACACAGGTCTGCAGGTGTTCTCTACTGGTTAGATTTCTTCCTCGGCTAGGGCAACAGTTGCCGCCAGACATTCTGTGCCCGTGGGCGCTCCACGTCCTGGGTCTCCTGTCCTGCCCGAGTCTTGCCGGCTTCGCTGACCCTCAGCTCTGTCTCTGCTTGTTGTGAGTGCTCCTAGCCGTTGGTTTTTCCGGGATCGTGCGGACAAGCCGTCTTTCTGGCCCCCGTTTGGGAGGGCACTGGTCTCCAGGGAGCGGCTTTGTGTGTGGTGGGATCGGGGTCCTCAACCATGGCCTTCACCTTCGCTGCTTTTTGCTACATGCTGTCCCTGGTGCTCTGCGCTGCGCTCATCTTCTTCGCTATCTGGCACGTGAGTAACCTGCAGCCGGCTTCTAACTCTCATTTGCCCCCCCCCCCCCCAACCCCCCCCCCCCCCATGCCCAGCTCCTTTCCTCATTTCACCTGCCTTTTACACATTGCAGGCGTAGGCGGACTGTGAGGCCAGATAGAAGCATTTGCTGGGCAGACCTTGTCCATCTCTCTTGTCCCGGGGCAGGAGACACAGTTCTTGGCATCCCGAGGCCAGGCGGTACAGGTGCCTTCTTGCCCTGGCTGGAGCCTATGTCCCGCGGAGTCTCTACTCGGGGGCACTCTCCTGGGCGTGGCAAGGTGTCCCGGGCCGGCTCCAAGTGGAGTAGTGGCTTAAAACCCCATCTGCCTAACTTTCCCCACCCCCCTCCTGCCTGCAGGAGAGAAGACGCTCTGCCGGTGGCCCAGGCAATTAGTCAAGTAACTATAACAACTAAACATTTAAAATGTCAGCATCTGTGGTGGGTTGCGTTTAGACATAATTGGAGACTGAGTGGAAACACAGCCAGGGCGCCTTATGAGAGGAAGTAGGGAGAGGCCAGGCAGGAGGGGAGGCAAATCCAGGAGATGGGAGTGAAGAAGAGAAGGGGAGGCGGACCAGGATATATAAGGTTCCAGGTGGTGTAGACCTGGTCAGGTCCCATCATCCCCAGGACACAAGCTTCCTCCCAGCGTGGAGAGTAGATGGGTCCTAGGTCAAATGTGGTGTGGTGTGGAGCCAAGGTCTCTTTTTTTTTAATTAAGAAAAATTTTTCATTCATTTTACACACCAATCAAAGATCCCCCTCTTACCTCCTCCCGCCCCCAGCCTCTCCTCCCCCCCCCCCTCCCTAAGCCGAGGACTCTCGAAGAGGAGTGAGGAGGAAGATACAGGAGGAGCAGATCCACTGTGTCACATTTCACAAACCCCTTAGCTTCCTTCTGAGGCTGGTTAAGGTACCCAGTCTCACCCTGGGGCGAATAGTCAGAAAGGCCAAGGCCCCAGTGCCTGACACCCACTGTTAACAGCCTTACCCCTCCAGCAGAAGGGGGGGGTGATGGGAGGGACCCCGAGACCAGCTCCCGGAGGCTCTGGGGAGCTTTGGAGAGCTTGTGTACAACAGGGGATGACCCAGAAGGAAGAAGATTGGGTAGTAGTTGAGATACCGGTGTTTTGTCTGAGTGGTTTCTAGTGTGAGAGGGTTTGTCTTAAAATAGAACCTGGCGTCTGCTGCTCTAAGGGCTGTGAGGAGCAGAGGGAGAGCGCCTGGGGAGGGGGAAGGGGCTTCTAACCACTGGACCCCGAAAAGACCCTTGTAGATCACATCTAAGCTTCAACCTCTTTCTAAGATTGTGTAATCACTTCTCAGTTGGTTTAGGAATGGATTCTGATGTAGGAATTTGGGGGGCTCATATAAAAAGTCCTGCTAGTTAGATGTGATGGGATTTTGTCCTCTCTGCCCTGGAATGCTGGGTCTATTCTACTACAGACAGTGGGATCTGAGGCTGTTGGCAATTGCTAAGAAAAAAAACGAAACCAAATCAGGTTTAGGATAAAGAGGGATTCAGGGTAGACAGTGCCCAAATATGCAGCAGAGATCTGCTCCCGTGTTCTAAAGGAACTTTAGTGGCTTCCTTGGGTTTGGAGAGGGAGCCGCATCCTCGAAGCCTAATACTTAATTTGCTGTTTCTTCCTGGTCTTGCTTTGTCTGGAGGGTGGCAGCACCCCAAACTCCTTCAGACTTGCTGTTCCCTGCACTGGTTCCTGAGGCAGGGTGGGTCACCAGGGAGAATTCTCTTCTCTCCCTCAGGGTGCATGTGGATGGGGATAGGAAGGGTAATAAATAATTCAAGAACAAGCTGATTAAGTGGATGGTTTGTGCAGCTAAGTTGACCAAGAGACATCTGAATGACGGTTGCATGTCCTGGTGATCCTGCACTGGCTTCTGCCCACAGCCCTCATCTCCCAACCTGAGGGAGGGAGTACAGTGTGGTCACATCCCAAGTCAGGTTCTGTTGGCACAGTTAGATGAAGGGGCACACTGGCAACAGGCACAGCCCCTGTTTCCTAGTCTTTCCCTTCTCTCTCTGAATCAAGCAATCCGATCCCCACCACGGGGATCTGATTCCTGAACACTCGAAGGGGAGCTCAGATATTCTCTGATTTCCCGATACGCACACTGTGCATTTGTGGATATTGGCTGAATGGTGGTAATTATTTCAACCTAATATTTAGGAGAATTAGTAGATGGTGCATTTGCCTTCTTTCCGGCACCTTATATTTCTATACATTTCCTGATCTGATGAGTCATATTGATTGCTTAGTATGTATCGGCATCCCAAGCAATGAATCCGCATTTAGTACACAGCGGTTAAGATGCCTGCACCCCCTGGGCTGAAAGACATGCAGGTGGTATGGTTTTTCCTTCTATTTATCTGTACATGTCATACCTACTTAAGAGAAATAACGGAAGTTACTATTTATCCAGTATGTATTTATCCACGCTCCGTCCTGTGTAGTGTGGAGAAGACCTCTCAGGTGCACCTCCAGTTAGCTCACCTCCCCTCCCCCACCCTCCCCTGGATGTCTAGAAGCAAAGATAGGTGTGGCTAGTCATAAGCATATTTAAATTTTGATTTTTGCCTTGAAAATCTATCTGCATCGTTTTCACATGAAATTATTTCCTGTCAGCCACTGCATTTGAGTACATTTGTCATGCTTTGCAGAAGCAGAGTGAGATGAGTTGTTTGTTTGTTTGTTTGTTTTAAACCCTGGCTTTGTGCTCTTCATGGATATTGTCTCTTACACACCAGGGCATCCGTTAGTCCCCACAGATGACTTTTTTACACAGGAAGAAACTATAGCTCCGAGAGGTTCCGAAAGGTTCTAAAACTTGCTCAAGCTTGTACAGCTAGTGTATGTTGGGCCTGGGATTTGATCTGAGTCTGTGAGACTCTTATGGCCAAGCTCTTTCCCCAGCTGTGATCACTGGTGTTGAATTATTGATTTAATAATAGTTTCTACCCCAAACATTAGCTTCTATGTCGGTAAGATATTTAGAGTGGACTTTCTGATTGGAGCAGAACAAGGCTGGAAACAGGACTCCTCTTCCCTCTCCCTTCCACCTTGTTTCATTTGGTTTTTTTTTTTTTTGGTCAGAGTATTGGTATATAGTCCAGGCTGGCCTGGAACTCATGTTCATCCTGCCTCTGCTTCTGAAGTGCTAGAACTGTAGGCATTTATGACTACACCCAGCTCTGTGGATTCCTCTTTAAAAGAAGAAGTTCTATTTCATCTTCTTAAAAATTAGACTTTTACTTATACAAGCAAAAGAATACAGGTTCATTTCCAAAAAGTTTGAAAATACAATATGCCGTGAAACAAAAGTCACCACCCACTTTTCCATCTAGAAAAGATTGGGTAGTGTGTGTGTGTGTGTGTGTGTGTGTGTGTGTGTGTGTATGTGTGTGTGTGTGTGTGTGTGTGTGCACACACGCACACACGTGCTCATTTAAAAAACTGCATGTGGATGTTTAGAAGGGAAAAAGCCCACAAGTGTCCTGAAAGGTTTGCTATGTGGAGCGATGTCTGTTTCCAGCCAGTTTGAGATGAACGGTGTTTACTCACAATTCAGAATCTTCTCTGCTCCAGCTTGGCCGAGCCTGTTTGCAGACGGTCTCGTTATATAAACACAGATGAAACTGTTTTTTGAAAAGATCAAAGATGCATTACCGCTGATTTCAGGCTTTCAGTTTTCCAGGTTTTTAATAGCTAGAGTCCCTCTGAACTTTGGCAATTAACAAATAAAATTAGTTCCCAGTACTGCTCTCCAGAAAGGTTTGATGTATCTCCCCATCTTGAAATGGCTTTGGGCTCTTGGCCGCATTCATCCTTGGAGTTTGAGTGGACCTCACAGGTGATAATGAGAACTAGTCTGCTGAGGGGAAGTTTTACTAGACAGAGTGTCTTCATGGCTGAAGACCTTTCAGCCAGTTCTAGCCTGTCACAGACCCAGCCACTAGGAACACATCTCATTTTCTTCAGTTATCCATCTGTAAAAAGAAAGGGGGCAATGTTTTGTGAAACAGGATGCTTGGGGCTCATTGTAACCTTTTTCTCAGAGACCCTCTTTGGCCTGAGCCAGGGGCGGCATGAGCCCCTGCCAGCCCTTCCCTGGCCTCCACTGCTGGTCTGTTTGGATCAAGCCATCCTCCAGCATCCAGGGTCAGCCACCGCCAGCTACTTGTCCACTCTGTCCCCTGCCACCCCACGGTCTCTCTCCATCCATGCAGAAAGAGAAGGGCCTTTGCTGCCCATCTTTGTTCTCCGAAGCTGAGGATGATGCTGGAGCACAGAGGAGATGATGCTTGGGCACAGAGGAGCTTAATCAACTTTATGACAGATTCTCCTGCCCTTCTGCCTGGCCCATTTCTGGCTGCCCTTGGGGAACCACACCCTAGGTAGCAAGGAACGTGCATCCTTTTCTGGACCATGGTGCTTTGGAACCTGGAGAACTACAACTCATGCAAAGAAGACCATTCCAGGAGGCTCAGGGCCCTTGATGCTAGTGAGGAGCCCTCCTGCAAGGGTGCAGGGTGGGGGTTGGGGGAAGCAATGGTGAACCTGGAGGGCTCTCTCTGTCTGGAGTGATGTGTGTTTCCTCCTGCTCAGGGTGGGGAGCATGGTGACCCGGAGGGCTCTCCCTGTCAGGTGTGATACTTGTTTCTCGTTTCAGCTTGTGTTGAATGTTGACTGGCCGGCTCCCAAAGCCAATCTTGTCATCACTGAATCTCCATCAATCATGTTGTAAGAGCAGAGGAGGGAATTGGAACTCAGACACTCTGGAAACGAGCCAGTGCTGGCTGGCAGAGCCTCATCAGCCGCTGATGTTTCTAGGCTTCCTAAGGTGTGATGTGGCAGAGGCACCAAGGCAGTTTTCCTCCGACTCTCCAGTCTCTGGATGAAGGCAGGTGAAGCTGTGTGGCCTTGTCGTGGGTCTTTCTACCTGTACCCACCCTGAGACCATACTTGACTTCACTTCCCGCCTGTCCCCTCCAGCCACCGCTATCTGCTGTCTCCTTTGTGTTCATGTGGCTCTGCACCTTATTCCCTGGACCAGTTCTCTCCTACTGACTTCCTTCCTAGACGGTGAGAAGTGCCTAATTTTCCCATCAACATGGCCTCTGGATGGTGTCCTCTCCATCCTTTGCCGTCACTGTCCTTTGCCTCTGTGGGCCACTCCCTGTAGGATCCACTGAGGATTTGGACCTGGTCATGGTCACATTCTCGCTGACCTGTGTTGTGGTAGGCACTGAGCTGACCTTGTGCTGGAGACTGCCTATGCGTCTGTGGCCTCCTGACCTCATCTGTGCCTGCCATTCCAGGCAGCCCTGGCCCTCTTACTTGCACCCTGTCATGGTCCCTGTTTTGTTTGTGATTTGCCCCTTTTCTGTCAGGGCGTGGTCCCTTGAGGACACCACGGATCCCTTCAAGCTCGTCATCTGCCACTTGGCTCATCTGTGCATGTCCCATGTCACCTTTATGGTAGAAGCCCTCCAAGCCAGGAACCCACTCCAATACCCCTCTGCTCTCACCAAGGATCCCCAAGAGCTTCTGTTGTTCAGGTGAATGCACAGTGTGACCTTGGCTGACCCTTATAGTCCCATAGCCCGTTATCATGGCCTGGGTCTGATTCTTCAGCTTTCACTATACTGTCACATTCTCAGAGTCCCAGGAGCTCCCACCCTCATGTCTTTATATCAGGCTCACTGATATGACAGAGGTCGTCATCGGGAGCACTCTCTCCCTGCACTGATATGACAGAGGCTGTCATCGGGAGCACTCACTCCCTGCACTGATATGACAGAGGCCGTCATCGGGAGCACTCACTCCCTGCACTGATATGACAGAGGCTGTCATCAGGAGCACTCACTGCCCTGCCGTCTTGGTCTTTTCTGTTGCTATAACAGAACATAGTGGATCAGGTAGTAGAAGCAAGAGAAATTTATTTGGCTCACAGTTCTGAGTGCTCACAGGTCCCAGATCTAAGGGCTATACCTGGCAAGGGCTTTCTTACGTGATGGAAGGCATCACATGGCATGAGAGCATGTGTTCAGGAGAAGAAAGGGGGGCTCCACACCACACTTTTAGAACTAAATCTTCCTATGATAACAGCCTTAATCCATTCATGAAGGTGGTATCCCATGACCTCATCGCCTCTTAAATTAAATTGCAATTAAATTTCAACATTCTTTTTGATGAAACAGTCAGACCATAGTACCCGCCCTCCAAGAACTTCTCCATGTATGCTCTGGTAACTCCATTTCTTCCCTGACTCAAGCCATGGCTTCCCTTTTGTTGAAGCTGTTTTCTTCTGTGAACATTGATTCGACATGTTTCCCTGTATCCTCAGTGCCTCACCCCACAACCATGTCTCCAGGCCTCCCAACAGGCCAGGTCTCTTCTCTTTGCAGACAGGCTCTGCATCCCAAAATCCTGCCCCCTTTTCTGTTTATCTTCTTCTATCAGACACGTAGTGTACTGGCAGTGGATGAAGCCAAGCCCTCTGCATCCGTCATCCAGGCCTGGACAAGGTCAGCATTTTACTAGGTGTGTTTCTTCCCTCTTTTAAATGATATTCCTCGAATGTCTTTGACCCCTGCCCTATGCCCACCGTGCTTCTTCACTCAGTGCTTGCCAAGGACGCTGGCAGACTTCTGCTGGGCCATCTCTGGGTCTCAGTTAGTGCTTACGGAGGCCTCTCTGTGGTCTTGACATTGCTGCTCATGTCCTCCTTGTGGCTCTGTTCCCAAGTGTTTCTAGTACCCTCCCTCGGGTTCCTCTCTCTAAGCACCTCTGGATGCTTTCTCACAGTTTTCTCTGGTTGTTTTCATTCTGCCTCTTCCACCTGCCCTTAGAACAGGCCTACATCTGCCTCCGTGGACCACCTGCCCCATGCCCATTTGGCTCCACACTGAACCTGTGTGCCTTCATCACTCAAGGCCTCAATGGACCCTGGTCCTTACCTAGGGACCTCTGTATCCCTCCTTTCTCAGTTACCATTAGGTATTAGCTTTCTATCACTGAGAGAATGAACTCATAAAAGATTTGCTTGGGCTCATAGATCTGAAGGTTCTAGTCCATGATCCTGTGGCCTGATGGCTTTGGGTCTCTATTGAGGTAGTCCATCATGAGCACGAAGCGGAGCAAAGCCATAAATCACATTAACCAGAAAGCAAAAAGAAAGAGGATGAAGAGATTGGGGTCCCGTAATCTCCTATAAGGGAACACCCCAAGTGACTGAATGACCTGCTAGTGGGCTCCATCTCCTGAAGGCATTGCCTCCACTTGTGTTGCTCCAAGACTAAGTCTTTAATAGGTGCCCTCTGGGGACATGCACCGTCCAAACACAGTCACACACACCTGTACCCTCTTCGCTGCCTCACGACCCTGCTTTGGGCCAGGCTTGATTTGTTCTTCCTCAGGGTATCATATCCCTTCCATATTATTGGCCTCCTGACTTTTCATCTCACTTGGATGAATCCACCCGCTGCAACCCCTCCCCAGAATGGTAGTACCAACATGGGAAAGGACCTCTGCATGTCATTCACATAGTCAAACCCCTTCTGGCTTTTACCTGCAAAGCTTAAAGGGCTTCCAAGACTTGGTCCAGTTAACGGTTTCCCTTCATTTGACATCTTCTGTGTTCCAGCCAGTTCCCAGACGGACTCTTCCACTTCCCTGGAATGCTGTCTATGCATCCCATTCCTTATTGGGCTGGCTTACATTCTCTGTGAAGCCTCCACCCGTCCTATCCATTGCTCCTGCCTCCTGCCTTACATCCCACTGTTCCACTGGTCACACAGCCCTGGGCTACTGGTTCTTGGGGATTGGAACTGCTGCTGTCTGTTATGGTCTCAATAGCCAGTGCATGGTGGTGTGATGAATAGAGCGGTTACTGCAGAATAAGTAAATTCAGCATCCGGCTAATTTACTGGACAAGCTTGATGAACTCTTCCTTGATGAATAGTTTCTTAGACTTCCAATCGTGATATAGGTTATTATAATGTATAATTCTAAAATTGTACATTTCTGGACCCACAGGAGGCCTGCAGCATCTCAGACCTGGTGGCTCTGTCTATGAGGGGAAGTTGTCTACTCTTTCATTGCTGTGAAGAGACACCATGACCAAGGCAACTCATAAAAGAAGGCATTTAATTGGGGGCTTGCTTACAGTTTCAGGGGTTAGTGCATATTCATCATGTCAGGAAGCAGGGCAGCAGGCAGGCGTGGTGCTGGAGCAATAGCTGAGAGCTTACATCTGATCCACAAACACATCGGCAGAGAGACTGGGCCTGGCATGAGCTTTTGAAGCCTCACCCCTTGTGACACACCTCCTCCAACAAGGCCACACTTCATAATCCTTCCTGAACAGTCTACCAACTGGGAACTAAATATTCAAATATGTGCACAATAGGGCCCATCCTTTTTTTTTTAATTTTTTAAAAAGATTTATTTATTATGTATATAGTGTTCTACCTACATGCCAGAAGAGGGTGCCAGATCTCATTACAGATGGTTGTGAGCCACCATGTGGTTGCTCGGAATTGAACTCAGGACCTCTGCAAGAACAGCCAGTGCTCTTAACCACTGAGCCATCTCTCCAGTCCCCCCCATTCTTGTTCGAACCACCACAGTGGTGAACTTTAGTCCAGCATCTCTAGGCAGAGGGGAGATTCTCAAAGGGACAAGCCAGGAGGGGGAAGGTGAGGCAACCCTGATGGACGGAGGTTCAGTGACAGATCTCAGCAAGAAAGCTCTGCTTGAAAGGTCTTTGAGATGGTGACTTCAGCCCATATGCATGTCTGAGAGCAGAGGACAGTGTTGTTGCTGCTAGGAGGGTTGTATAGTGGACTTTGTACCACCACCGGGGTTGATTTTATGCTGTTAGATAGTAGTCCCGCTGGGTAGCTGCGATGCCCATGTGTTTGTTTATATGATGAGTATGATGAGATCTGTCATGTGGTATGTGCATGAGATTGTGAGACTGTATGTTCCCTTGTGCATGCATGCAGAGGCCAGAGCAGGATGTCAAGTGTCTTCCTCTACTGTCCTCTACCTTACCGCCTGAGACAGGGTCTCTTAGTAAACTAAAAGCTTGCATTTTTGGCTAGGCTGGGTGATCAGTGAGCTCTTGGGATCTGCCAATTTCTACTTCACAATGATGGGGTTCTAGGCATGCACATGCTGTGCATTCAAACTCAGGTCCTTATACGGGCACAGCAAGCATTCTTATTCATTGAGACATCTTACCAGCCCATGTGATACCCATGAAAAATTTATTACACTTATTATGTGTGTGTATGTGTGTGTATATACACAGCTATGGCACATGTGTGGAGGTCAGAGGACAACTTGTGGGGGTGACTGTTCTCTCTTTCTGCCATGTGGGTCCTGGAGATCACACTCAGGCTGTCAGGTTTGGTGGCAAGTGCCTTTTCCTGCTGAGCCATCTCCCTGGTCCCGATGAGACCCATTTTTGGTCATAATTGTGAAATACACTGTTCTCTGACCACTTGGCAACCAGATGTAGACAGTCTCCTTATGGCTCAGAAGAGGCAAATATTAAATTCCAGCTGATGTCTTTGCGATTCAGGTCACTTATGGTAGCTGAAGGGACCTCAGAACGGAAACTGAATTGTGCTGAATAGAGGAGAGGCGCTAAGTGAATCCTGCTACAGACAGGGAAGCTGTGCCTATGCATTCCACCCGCCAATCTGGGGCCTAGGGTAGCTGCTGCTGGGGGGTCATTTATGTCCAATGGCTGAATCTTCATGGGTGACCGAGATTTTGTATGCTCAATAGCACTGGGAATCTGATTAAATCCCATAAAGGTCATGAAAACTCCCAAGTGCACAATTAAATCCTGAGTTGGTCTCTGAATACCAATGTAGAACTTAATGATGAGGCCGGCAAATATTGTTAATTTAGCATAGAAAGAGAGGCAAACATGAGACTTTCTTACATATGCTAAAATAAAGCCAAAACAATGCATGGAAAAGGTATCTGAGTCGAGAGTAGGCCGGCAGACTGAAATGGGGCCGCTGGCATTTCTGGGTACACAGTGTGGTACCTGGGATGGTCAGAACCAGAATCATTTGGTAGGAGAGTCTAAATGAAGCATTGTCAACATCGAGTTGGCCTGCGGGCATGTCTATGAGGTATTGTCTTAATTACATGTTAATCAATGTGGCAAGATCCAGCCCATTGTGGACAGCACTATTCCTTAGGCAAAGTTCCTGAACTGTTTAAGAGCTGAGCACACATAAGCAAGCAAGTGAGCATCTATACGTTACATACACAGTTTCTCACAACTGTGAGAAGTATGTGACTAGCTGTTTGAAATTCCTGCCTTGACTTCCCTACAAGGATGAATGGTCACCTGGAATTTTAAGCTGACACAAACAACACCCCCCCACCCCCCGCCCAAGTTGCTTTATGTCGGGATGTTTTATCACAGCAACAGAAATGAAACTCAGAACAGCATCCTAGACATTAAAAAAACCTGACAGGCTTGGTTAGATGATCCCACAGCGGGACATGGGGTTGAAGACTCAGCTTAGGATCTCAGAGTGGATGAAGTTGCTGTAGGAAGTTGTTCAGATTCCTGTGGTGGGCTCTGGAGGCATCTGCCTACCTTTGCATCTAGTCTCCCATGGTCACCATCTTAGGACCCCAGCACCACAGTTAGACTGTATTGGCCTCTGGATATGTTTGTTTATTGCTCTTGCCACAAGGAAAAAACATCTCTCCTGAATTCTCCATGTTCTTTTCCCCTGTGTGCCTCTTCTCATTTTTAGTCATTCTTCACTTCAGCCCATCACCAGCTCCCATGACATGACAAACTTGGTGGACCTCTATGTGTGTGCCAGTGTAGTGGGAATTCGCTCTGCCCATGACCTTGGGTTATCTGGCCTGATAACATTTCACCCTTCTGGGGTCTTTGATGGAACTGAAGACTAAATAGTTATAATTATAGTTTTCCTTAGTTGTAATAGAAAGTAAATTAGATACAAAACTTTAGACTCACTAAGATAAGATAGACAATTAAGTGTTTTCTCTAATCTTGCCAAATGCAAATGGATTAGATAGTGTTACTGTAATTCTTACTAAACTGTTTTTGTTGTATATAGTTTTACTATATTAAGGTTAAAACCTTCCTTTTTAATTAGACAAAAAGGGGAAATGCTGTGGGATAATGCTCTTGTACACTGTAAAGAATTGTGACTCGAATTGGTTTAATAAAATGCTGATTGGCTAGTAGCCAGACAGGAAGTATAGGTGGGGCAACCAGACTAGGAGAATTCTGGGAAGAGGAAGGATGGAGTCAGGATTTGCCAGCCAGATGCAGAGGAAGCAAGATGAGAATGTTGGACTGAGAAAAGGTACCAATCACATGGCTAAACATAGATAAGAATTATGGGTTAATTTAAGTGTAAGAGCTAGTTAGTAATAAGCCTGAGCTACTGGCTGAGCATTTATAAATACTATTAAGCCTCTGAGTCAATAATTTGGGAAGCGGCTGCTGGTTATTTGGGAGTTGGTGGAGGAACAGAAATTTGCCTATGTGTCTGTGTTCTCACACACTTTCACATGTGAACATGTGCCTTGGCTTCTCAAATGATGTCGAAGCTGGTTGTAAGAGTGATTACAGTCTTACTTAAGCATTCAAAGACTTTTGAGGGACATGGTAACTACAGGTTGAGCACATGGCTGATGGGTAGTGGCTCTCAGACAGTTGACAGGAATAAGTCATCTCTGGCAGCTTCATTTGGTCTGTGAAACCAGAAGTTTATGTGTTTCATCATTTGAAGAAGGGGGAGTCTGTAGCTTTGGTGATAGTGGTGATGAGGAGTGCCTTAGCAATTGGCCCTGCTGGGTGGCATGCTGCAGGTGCTGAGCACAGCACACACTGGGATGTTCCAGCATCTTCTTTGTGACTAAAAGAGGGACCAGTGTGGTATAAAGGCCTGTTTGGTACAAGATTCAGGAGCCTAGATACCATTGCCTGAGGGAATGGCTTCTCCAAGGTTCCCTGGGGGCTATACTTGCTGCCTCAGAACTTGGCACTTTTGGAGTTTTGTTTTTTGTTTTGAGACACGGTTTCTCTGAGTAGCCCTGGCTGTCCTAGAACTTGCTATGTAGACCAGGCTAGCCTGATGTCAAGCTCAGAGATCCACCTGCCTCTGCTTCCAGAGTGCTGGGATTAAAGGTGTGCCACCCATTGAAGTTGTTTTTGTTTTCATCTCCTGTTACAAAGGCATTTCGTTTATTCTTCTCATAAGCATTACGGATGCTCTGAGGGTTCACATTCCCAACATCACTGTTGCTCTCTTTACAGTAGTTAGTGTATAATCTCGCATGCAGGCTGGGGAGGGGTGGAGGCTTGGCCCAGGGTGAGGAGGGCCTTGTTACTTCACAAACCCAGGCGGGAAGTATGTTCCTGTGAAAGAGGCATGGGTGGGTAGGAAGGTGCCCGGTGGGCTTGCCCCTACAGCTCGTTGCCTGTAGATGGGTTATTCATATTCTCCTGGCTGCTCAGGGTGGAGATCATGCATGCAGCTCAGAAGGGCAGTAAAAGAGTGGGGAAGCAGCTGAATTCCAGGGGAGGGGTGCAGGGTAGCTGCTGGTAAGGCACAGCCCTGGGAGTGAGGCCTTCCTCTCCTGCTCTCCTGACCTGGCCTCTTTCCTTAACTCTAATCTCTCTCCCACAGTTCTGGTTGGCAGGACCACCTCCAAGGGTCCTTGAAATGTGGACTGTGCAGCACAATCTGCCATGCAGGGGCTCTCAGGCCAGAACCTTAGACTACCTGGCCCTGAGGCCAGAGTCTTAGACCAGTAAGTCGGACTGAGGATGGAGATAGAGTGTCTGAACCATAAAGTGACCCGTGAAAGTATGGTCTTAGTAGAGTGTCTTTGTGGCATTTTCCAGGCCCTGAGTTCAACTCTTGGCACTAGAAAACAATTACAAACAAAACACAACTATGCCGCTGTAGCTGAAGGATTGGCCACAGCCTCGATGCACAGAGGCACACGAAGGGCAGGGGCTGGCTGCTTCCTCTGTCTCCAGAACTTGTGCAGATGCTAATCAAGTGTGTGCCGAACCGGATTGTCTTCTGTCCAGCTGTCAGCTAATTGGTCTTGTGCATGGCTGGACTCAGGCTGGCTCCCCACGTTTCCTCTAGTTCTGTCCTGCTTCATCATGGCAGCCAGGAAACCAAAAGAAGGGAGAGGGGCCCAAGATAAGCGTATCCCATAAGAAGAGGTTTCCGATAACCTACTTCCTTCAGCTAGGCTCCAGAGTTTCTAGAACTTTCCAGAATAACACCACTAGGGATGAGGCTTCCAACAGCAGACTTCTGGGATATACCAGATATGTGCATTGAAATACCTGGGGTGGTGGTGGTGGCACATGCCAGCAGTCAGAGGCAGAGGCAGGCAGATCTCTGAGTTCAAGGCCAGCCTAGTCTACAAAGCATGTTCCAAGACAGCCAGGACTACACCAAGAAACCCTGTCTCAGGAAAAACAAAACAAAACAAACAAACAAACAAACAAACAAACAAAAACCTGGCCAGGTTTATTGCATTATTTCTATTCTACAATATTCTAAAAACCATTGTAAGATCCTTATTTAAATCTTATCATTAAGCTTTAGTTACCAGGAATTATGAATGGCCCTTAAGCAGAGATTTTCTAATTCTAAACCAATGACCACTCTTCCAGGAGTCTGCCTGTCAACACAGCCATTTATTCCAGAGGATTCCATCAGAAGAGATTAGCAGTGTTTCCCATAATTTTAGGGCTGAGAAAGCTCAGGGCTGTGTGTGAACTGACAAAAGCATCTGCTATTACGAGATAAAAAGGGTATCTTGCAAAAAAAAATTGTACTTCATTAAAGCCTGATTTGCAATTCTGATCTCAGGTCAGTGCAGAGGTGCAGCACGCCCTTGGGCAGTGCTGGGGGGAGGTGGGGAGGGCTGGACCAGGCAGGCAGCCTTACCTGGCCTGGAAAGGAGCTGAGGACTCAGCCTTCAGGGTTGCCTGTATGTCGGACACTGCTGCGGGCGTGGAAATGGAACATCTGTCAGCTCATTGGGAGATAATTAGGAGGCTAACTTTATTTTCTAGTTTTGTTTTGTTTTGTTTGTGTGTTTTAATCCTACCTTGAGTTACAAAAGTGTGTGTGTGTGTGTGTGTGTGTGTGTGTGTGTTTTCAGCCAGATTCATTAAAAGATAAAAATTAGGGCCTGGAGAGATGGCTCAGTGGTAAGAGCGCTTGCTGCTTTTGCAGGGGACCTGGGTTCAATTGTAGGCACCTACATGGCTGCTCACAGCATCTGTAATTCCAGTTCCCAGGGATCTGACACCGTCTTCAAGCTCCTGTAGGCATCAGGCGTTCGTGTGGTGCACAGACATACATGCAGGCAAAACATCCATTCATATTAAAAAAGAAAAAAGAAAAAAAGAAAAAGGTAAAACTAGTTGCTGACCATCACCACTAAAAATGTCATAGCTCGTGCTTACCCAGACACCTGTCTTGTGTGCATAGTTTGTTCTCTCTTTCCTCCTGTAGCAGAGTGAGGTGAGGAGCAGGTGGGGAGGGTTATGTACCCTCTAGTTGGTGTAGTTGGTAGAGTATGGGTTGAATGCCCCAGTGGGAACAACAGCATCCTGAGGCTGTGGCTAAGGGCTCCCACCCTTATACCCACTCTCCTCCAGAGTGTGAGCAGCCCAGAGCTGCACTTCCCCAAGACTGCCTGGCCAGAGGGACCCAGAGCATCTGATTATCCTTTGAAGGTCTGCAAACAAACAAACAAACAAAAACCCTAGGTAGTGTGCTTAAGACAGGCTTTGACTGAACCATTGGTTCCCATTCTCTGTCCCCCCCCCCCCCAAGGGAAAAGCCACGGCAGGCACTACACATGCCT
>CABHPP010149189.1:0-48313 GCA_902168425.1 Peromyscus attwateri | reverse complement strand
CTCAGGATGACTTTATCTAGCTCCATCCATTTGCCTGCCAAATTCATGATTTCACTTTCTTTTAAACAGCTGATTGATATTCCACTGTGTAAAGGTACCATATTTTCTTTATTCATTAATCAGTTGAAGAATATCTAGGGTGTTTCCGATTTCTGGCTCCTATGGCTAGAGCAGCAACGAACATAGTTGAGTTAGATTAGTACATAGTGCTTAAATTTGGCTTTATCATGGACTGTCTTATTTTCATCTATAGTGAATGAAAGTTTTGTTGGGTATAGTAGTCTGGGCTGGCATTTGTGATCTCTTAGTGTCTGTAGCACATCTGTCCAGGCCCTTCCAGCTTTTAGTCTCCATTGAGAAGTCCAGTATAATTCTAATAGGTCTGCCTTTATATGTTTCTTGGTCTTTTTCCATTGCGGCTTTTAATATTCTTTCTTTGTTTTATAGTTAGTGTTTTGATTATTATTTGCCAAGGGGACTTTCTTTTCTAGTCCAGTCTATTTGGTGTTTTGTATGCTTCTTGAACCTTGAAATACTTCTTTAGGTTAGGGGAATTTTTTTTATGATTTTTTAAAAAATATTTTGTGTGCCTTTGACTTGTGTTTCTTTTCCTTCCTCTATTTCTATTATTCTTAGATTTGTTCTTTTCATAGTGTCAAAGATTTCCTGGATGTTTTGTGCGGAGATTTTTTTAGATTTAACATTTTCTTTGACTGAGGGATCCTTTTTTTTACTATTGTATCTTCAGTGCCTGAGATTCTCTTGTTCATTTCATGTATTCGTAAGGCTTGCCTCTGAGGTTCCTGTTTGAGCTTCTAAATTTTTAATTTCCAGATTTCCTCAGTTTGGGTTTTATTAATGATTCTATTTCTACTTTCACATGTTAAATTGTTTTCTTCCTTTTATTTCACTGTTTGCTTGTGTTTTCATAGAATTCATTAATGGATTTATTAATTTCCTCTTTCAGATCTTTGACCATATTCATAATAGCTACTTGAAGTCCTTGTCTTGTGCTTCACCTATGTTGCATTTCTCGGGGCCTCCTGGAGCAGAGTTTCTGGGTTCTGGTGAAGACATACTGTTCTAGTGGTTATTGACAGTGTTTTTATGTTGGTGTCTAGACATCTGGGTTTGGGATGATTGTAATTCTAGGTGTTGATACCTGGCTTTGTCTTTGTTGTGAGGATTTTCTATTCCTTGGTTTTTGTTGCCCTTTCTGGATCTTAAAAGAGTGTGTGGTAGGTGTGGGTTGCCTGAGTCCTTGCCAGGTGTGGCCACTGGGATGTCCTGGGTAGAATGTGTTTCTAGGTGTTAGGGTCTGACAGGAAGGGATAAGGAGGATTGGCTAGAGTGGGGTGTGTGTAAGAGGATCCACATGAGGAGGAAAGCTGAGTCTGCCTAGAGAGTCTGTGGATTCCCTCCCCAGGGAGTGCAGTCAGAGAGGGAAGGCAGGCCCTTGCAGGTGGTCTGCTATCAGGCTGGGGACAAGATGAGAATTTACAGTGGTGGAAAGGGAGGAAATTGACCATAACCTACTTGATTCCCAAGCCAGCCTTGTCCAGCGGGTTCTCAGATAGCGTGTCCCTGTGTAGTGGAGGCTTTTACACAAGGATGGGGTGAGGCTAAGTTTGGTTAGGGTCTGTGGAGTCCCTAGGGGATAGGCAGCTTGGGAATAAAGGCCTCTGCAGGTGGTCTGCTGGGGTTTAACTTTATAATGGGGCTTCTGTTGTAGGTGACTGTCTTTTGGAGTTTCTTTTGCTGTTTTGAAACACCATGACTGAAAGGAACTTGGGAGGAAAGAGTTTATTTCACTTGCATTTCCATATCATAGTCATCATCAAAGGCAGTCAGGGCAGAAACTCAAACAGGGCAGGAACCTGAAGGCAGGAGCTGATGCAAAGGCAACAAAGGAGTGCTGCTTGCTGGCTTCTGTGGCTTGCCTAGTCTGCTTTCTTATAGAACTCAGGACCAGCACCAGTCCAGGGGTGATATCACCCACAATGGGCTTGGCACTCCCATAGCAATTGCTAATTAAGAAAATATCCTACAGTCTTGCCAGCAGCCAGACCTTATGGAGGTATTTTCTCAGTTGGGGTTCCCTCTTTTCACATGACTAGCTTATGCCAAGTTGACATAAAAACTAGCCAACACAGTGTGTATAAAAACTTGAGGCCTGTGTTTTGCTATTTTAATATAGTACTACAGACATCTCATGAACAATAGGAATTTACTGCCCCTGGTTTGTGGAATCTGGGAAGTCCAATGACAAAGTACTAGCAGAGTCAATGTATGGTGAGGACTACTTTCTGGGTGGCAGTTCATACTTAGCTGCATCCTTACTGTTTGGAGCAACAATTCTCAACCTGTGAGTGGCAACCCCATTGGGAGGTTGAACGACCCTTTGATAGGAGTTGCATATCAGATACTTACATTATGATTCATAGCAGTAGCAAAATTAAAGTTATGAAGTAGCAACAAAAATAATTTTATGGTTGAGGGTCACCACAACATGAGGTGTATTAGAGGGTTGCAGCATTAAGAAGGTTGAGAACCACTGGTAAAGATACAAGTTTTGCAAGACCTATTTTATAAAGGCCAATAAATCCCTAATCAACTGCCCCACAAGCTCCACCTGTTAATACTGTTGCTTTGGATTTCGGATTTGAGAATGTGAACATTGAGACAAGAAGTTTAAATCATAGCATTTTGGGTATGTATTTTAACATTGTCTTCTTGGTCTTACAGCAATTTTGAACCAATTTTAAATGACCAAGAGTAGGTCTTTTGTTTTGAAATTGTTTTTCAACTTTAGTTAAGTTTTATGGATTTTTGTTTAAGAAACAGTACATTTAGCTGGGCGTTGGTGGCGCACGCCTTTAATCCTAGCACTCGGGAGGCAGAGGCAGGTGGATCTCTGTGAGTTCGAGGCCAGCCTGGGCTACCAAGTGAGCTCCAGGAAAGGCGCAAAGCTACACAGAGAAACCCTGTCTCGAAAAACCAAAAAAAAAAAAAGAAACAGTACATTTATCTTTACTAGCATGCTACCTACCTTCCTGTGGTATCAGCCAATTTGTCCTGTGGAATTAGCTAACATCACTTTAATAAAGATATTTTGTCCACTGTAATTCCTATAGCTCCTGAACTCTAATGAGTTCACTTCACTTACTCTGTTGAATTATAAATTTTTACCTTCAGCTCTGCTGTATTACTTTGATCACTTTTTTATGAATAAGGAATTTTAACTTTTGAATGGATGTAAAATGGGGGATAAAAATTTAAGTACCAAGACAGACATCAGTATTTTGGCTATTTTAATAGATTAATAGCTAGGAGATATCCTTAGGTCAAATGAATAAAAACTTATAGGTAAGTGTACTTTTTTATTAGGCTATATTTATCACATAAAATGATGGATTTCATTATGATATGTTCATACATGTATAGTATGTATTTTGTTCATATTTCCCCTCCCTTAACGTCTCTTGTCTATTCCTCTGCCCTGGTGTTAAACTCCTTCTTTCCAAGAGCTTTCTTTCTTTCTTTCTTTCTTTCTTTCTTTCTTTCTTTCTTTCTTTCTTTCTTTCTTTCTTTTTTTTTTTAGATCTAGATTCCACATATAAGGACAAAAGAAAATATAATAGTTTTCTTTCTGAGTCTACTTCACTTAACAAGATGATCTCGTGTTCCATCTATTTGCCTGTGAATGACATGATTCATTTTTCTTGTGCATGAAGAAATCTAAGTCAACATACAAAGGAGACTTGGGCATCTGTTTATTGTGGTGCTATGAATGTACTTTTTCTGAATAAGGGCATTGAGGTGTTTAATGCCCATCCTAACTACTTATTAAAATTGCTCACAAAAGTTGTGATCTCTGTCAGTTTTGGTCTTGGTTCATTCCAGAAATAAGAATTCCTCCTAAATGTGATTCAGAGGAACTTGAGAAGATCATTAAGGGGTGAAAAGCTTATGGCTCTTGCCTTCTGAGATCACAAGTAGAGAATGAAAAGGCACAAGCCAGTGACACTCCCTCATTTGTAGAGGAGACAGCAGGGAACAGACTATTGAGTAGATACAATGTAAATGTCTTGTTACCACTATGGGCTAAAAACTGGTGGATGCTTCAACTGTAGAATCCTAAAGAGCTGGTAGACTTGGGTCATTTTGTGGGAAGCAGAAGCATGAATACCTTCAGGTCCCAAAGAACTCAGGACAAATGGCTAACTGAGGTGCCTATTAGCACAGCAAAGCACATGCTGGCCACCAAGGTTACTCAATACCCTGACACCTCTCAGCTTTTCTCACCACACCCCTATGCTAAACCTCTCCAGCCCAGTGGCTTGGCTTCCCTTCTCCCAGCTTCTCTTTCCTATAAAAATCTGCCATTTTGGCCACATGCTCTCTTTTGTCCTGTTGGTCCTATTGGTTCTCTTAGTTCCCTAGATGCTCTATTGGTCCCTTCTCTCTCCCCTCCCTCTCCTTTCATGGCCTGGTTCAGTTTATTGGCCATGCTCAGTCTCCTGTTTTCTCTCCTCCTCTGTACTCTTTCAGATGCCTCTGACTGTATTCTCCCTCATACCTAAAATAAAGACCTCCTCAAACATACCTGGGAGTGGTCATGTCTCCATTTCATTCAAATACCAATTTGGCCTGAGTTTAGGTCCCTAAAAGGTAGTGGGACTTCTCAGGCTGCTGAGGGTGACAGAGTGGAGCTCTGCCATCTTTCCTGTTCCCCTTAATGGTCATATTCTTTCACTTATGGTTAGACAAATGTATTATAATTTCAATGATGGCATTTGTTTAAAAACTGTCTTTTTTGTTTGTTTGTTTTTTAATTGCCCATTCTTTTGTTACGACTTTTTACTGTGGCTCATTGATCAGATCCCTCACAAAGGGGCCAATCAAAGGACCATGTTGGGTGAGTCTCTTGTGTTCATGAAGAATATCAGGGGTCATTCATTATTTTTCTTTTACTGACCCAAATTTACAGATTCTCACATTCTGTGTTCAACATAGCTATTTCTAAAACCCAGTGATTACTAAAGAAGTCTGGTACCATCTCCTAAGAAAATATATTTAAGCATTACTAACAAAATCTAGTCTGATCTTATACATGTAATATTTATCATTCTATCTTTCCACTTTTTGTTAGCTTATAGGCAGAGCTAGCATATCATCCCTCTTTACTTTGTCATACTCTTTCCTTTTATTGCCTCTTCCACAAGTTTCTTTCTCTCAATTATTCTCCCTGCCATGGTGGCCCCTTGCTGTGTTTCTTTGGTTGGTTTTTATTTTAAATCAATGGCAGACCTACCTGTCCTTCCAACAGTTGGTTTCTTTCTGTTAGCTAGCTCAATTCTTATCAGATTCCAAATAGATCTGTACATGTGATTATTCCCACAAGATGTGCAATTTTTCTTCCTCTATTTGTTACACAATTTTACAGGCCTCCATAGTCAAAATAGCTCTTCTTCACATTCTAGTTTCATTCTTGTTTTTAAAATCCAAGACAGGGTAGCAGCCTGTCTCTGCCCTTTCTGTGGTCCTAGTATATGTTTTGTTAATCCCAATGATAGGAGGAGAAAGACCACAGACCAAAAATATCATGGCCAAATTAATTCAAGTGAGCTTTTTTTATTCGTGTACACAGACTGCCTCCCATTAGGATGGGGTATGAGATCAGCATTGGATGTGAGAGACAAGGCTTTATGGCTCAGGGGTAGGAGGTTTCCAAATAGGGGATTTGGTGGGCAAAAAATAGGTGGGGTAACAGGGACAGAACATAGGCATAACAAGCTATTTTTAATGACCTCCTGAAACAAAGACATGGTTGCAAGGTGGGCATAACAAGGTAGTCAAAATAACACGTAGTCATAGGTGATCATATAACCTTTTAAAACAAAGGTAGGGTTGTAAGATTGTTATAAATAACTTTTTGAAACAAAGACATGCTTGCCATTACTGGAACGGACTGTACAAATGTATTTGTAGTTAAGATTACAGGTGGGGCATTGACCAATCCTTGAAAAAGGGCGGTTTAATCATAAACAGGAACGAACCTACTTTGTCTTTACTATAAGATGGTCTTTATGCCTAAAAAGGGAGGCAGGCTGGTTCTCTCCTGTAAACACTTTTGGTGAACATTTTAATTAACCTTGACCTCTTTGGCTGAAATACTTTTTATTATCTCTTCTCAAACTGTATTTGTTGTCTGTTTCTTCCGATTATCATCTCCTGTTCATGATTGTAACCAAGCACCAACTGAAGACAAAAAAGAAGTGCTTCATAGTTTTTCTAATGAATAGATGAACTAGTGAGTAAATTTAGAAGACATTTATAGAATGTCCAGAAATCAGTTATGAAATAGTTAATGTACCATCTTAATTTTAACTTTGATATTACTGATGGATTGTTTATATCTCCATCTTTTTCTTTTCTTTTTGTGGGGGGAGGGTTTTGAGACAGGGTTTCTCTCTGTAGACTTGGCTGTCCTAGAACTTGCTCTGTCGACCAGGCTGGTCTTGAACTCATAGAAATCTGCCTGCCTCTGTCTCCCAAGTTCTGGGATATTAAAGGCATGTGCCACCACCACTTGGCTTCCATCTATCTTCTTATAGGCGCTTGTATATTCATTTAACTCTTTATCCATACTTTCTTCTGACATATATTCCTTTTGTGGTAGACCGTTTTGACACACCTCAGTGTCAAACACTTAGTAGGAATATACCAGACATTGGTTAATATGAACAGTTTCATATTATTTGTGTGTGTGAGCCAGGGTTCAGTAAAATCACTGAATTAGACCACTCTTTGGGTAGAGAGAAAGTTTTATTGGGGAATCAAACCACCAGGCTGTCTCTTGGAGTGTGGGTAGAGAGAACAGCAAAAGAAGGGAAAACCTTGTCTATTTTAAGAAGAGGGGGTGCATGAGAGCCAGAATAGCTTGGGAGTTAGAGCAGTGGGAGGTGGGGTGCAGGCTAGAACAGCCTAAGGGCTAGTGTTGGGCCTTTGATCTGTTACAGTCTTGTTTGAGTTGACTGGAAACTAGATGCTGATTGCCAGTAGTTGGCTGTTGGGGGCAGATAAGTGAAGTAATGGCATTTCCTGACAAACAAACTCACTTCAGAAGATTTCTGAGGAATGCTGAGGTTTAGGATTTGTTTACTTGCTAGTAATTGTATTTACCCAATCAGAGTGCAGCCTGAGCTGAGCCTAGACTGCCATTTAGGACATTGTCATTGGCACTGCTACTTTGGGGTTCAATTTAAGAATGTGCAAAATGTAAAGACTTAAAATGTACTGAATACTGAAATATACAGTATGGCCCACAAAATATACAATATTTGAAGGTTCCACAGCTTAGTAATAGTGGTCATTTTTCTTAGATCTCATATTGAAGGCCTTGAAAGCTCTTCGCTGGCTAAATGAACGGACTGTGTAATGCCATCACTGGCTACTGCAGCATTCATAAGGTTGCATCTACTGTAGATGAATCTACCAACATATGCTTCAGAGAACTCTCAGCATCACATCCTTCTCCAAGTGTCGTTTGTTGGGGGGAGCTAGAAACAAGCCTCTCCTATGCTATAGGACAGCTGTGGTTTCAGAACAAAAGACTAAAATTCTAAAGCAGGCATGGTGGACACACCTGCAATCCCAGCCCTTAGGTAGAAACAGGTTCAGAAGTTCAAGGTCATTCTCTGTGATATTTGAGTGAGTTTGAAGCCAGCCTGGTATACACATGACCTTGTCTTAAAAATAAATAAAAATCAGTAAGACTGGAATCCAAGGCTTACCTCCTTAGCAGCTGTCACTGTATGACTAACCCTCCTTTGTGCCCTTTATTATGTAGACAGACTCCTGCTAAAGGTTCTCTAGGTTATTTCCCACTGTCTCGGTTTCTCTTCATGTTGTTTTTTATAAATTACACGACAAAAGCAACTCAAAGGATAAAGGGTCTTATTTCACCCAGAGTACAAGTGTAAAGTCAACTATGGTAGGGAAGTCCAGGCAACAGAGGCTTGAAGAAGGTGGTCACATGCCATCCACAATCAGGAAACACAGAGACGAGTACATACTGCTGCTCAGCTCCTTTTCTAGAACACTTGCACAGTCAATGACAACAACCAGGGAATGTTGCCTGCTCTGGGTCAGTCATCCCACTTCCTTTGAAAGTAACCAAGATAATTCCCCATTGGCATCCCTGGACGTCCACCTGTAAGTACATTGTCATTGGTGTTAGTTCTGGAAATTTAGAATCCAGCCAGTTCCTTTCAGAATTACTAATGAATGTTTGTTGAGTGGGCAAGCAACTATATAAACGTACACATAAAGATGGCCTGTCTTTCCAGGCTACAGAGCATCCATTCCTTGTCCGTATTTTTCAGTTTCTTCCCACATTTAAATTTCTTAATGATTATCTCCACAGTTCATCAAAAAATAAAGTGTATAGGAAGTTAGAAGTCATATTGGTCACTACTTCCCCTCTCTTTCTCGTTCTGACCATATCTACACATTGATTTCTGCTTCACCTCTATCCAACTGTGGGTAGATGACAGATTGGGAATCCCTACACTTCAGTTGGTTGCCTTTAAACCTCTACTCTCCTTATTCAGATAGAGAGTGGTTTTGCACTTTGGACTTTGATGGTCTACAGAATATGATTAGATACCATCAAGAATTTTTTTTTTGGAGTCATGAGAATTTTTTTTTTCTTAAAACTGTTGCCATTTGTATGACATAGTGCAGTTCAGGTGAGGTATCAGCATCAATGCCTAATTCTGATATCCCTTTTGAATAGTTAATGAAAATCATGTCTCTGTGTTCTTTCTGGAACTTCAAGGAATCGTCTCCTAGTCTTCCTTGGGCAATTGCTTGGGGGAAAACACAGGGTTTTATGAAAATAAGTGACGTACAGACCTAGTATGACCTAGGTACACATAAAAGCCAAAACATTATAGTATTAAGGCAATTCATTTATTTGCCTACATGTGTAAAGCATTTGTTTTGCAACCAGAATGTTGTTATAAATGGTGTTCAGATAATTTTTACAAAAACAAAATCTTTTTGAGGCTAAAAGTTAAAATTTTCACACTCTAGGATAAAGAATAATGTTTGCACTTTTAAACATTTTTCCCTTGCTGTCCCTCTTTGTGAAATTTAAATAACGTTCTTTTTGGACTTATGTTATTTAAGATTATTGTTAATAGTAATCTTATTGTTTAAAATCTTGACTTGTGCTTCACTAAGTCCCAATCACTTTTCCTAAGCCACTTCATGAAGCACTATTTTATTGTTATCATCTCTGTTTTGTAGATGAGGAAGGGAAGTCTCTGGTCTAGACTTTGAACATAAGCACTGCCTAGACTAAAAGGCCATCCATTCATTCACAAAGTATCTGAAACCTTACATTGTCAATGAACCTTAACAATTTCTGCCACATACATTTTACATCCTGGTGGATATCAGTTCAAGCACAAATGTTTACAGTAATCTTAGGCTACCCTTGCAGTGGTTATTAACTTTAATACTTGAGGCCACTGCTCTTCCCATGTGACTCCCAAAGCCCTCAAGTCATTGAAACCCCAACTGTTTTAGCTCATCAGCTGGTCCAACATTTCCAATGTAGTATGTGTTTATAGTTGGTGCCCAGGCTTCAGACAAGAACATAAAATTGGAATCATTGTAAACACCGGAGAATTCTTATTATAAAAGCAATGTTCATTAAGAATAAAAACCATAACAAGTTAACAGGCAGCTTTACAAATCTTTATAAAAACCCAATTGAATGTAGTATAGGTACAGTGCTGAGCAAGGGAGAAAAGAGGAGATGTTCCCATTAGTGCTGGTTGGTGGCATCTTTTTATACAAAGAAATGTTGTCTGCTGTTCTGCTTGGAAGACTAATTTGGAGCAATTTTTATTTTGTATATTTTATGAGTTAATGGGATCTAGGAGTATAATAACCTGGTGAGAATTTTTCTGCAAATGGCAACAAAATTAGTCTTATTCATGAAACTCATAAATAAGCTATAATTCAGCATTTTATGTCAAGGGAAAATAAAACCGGGGTCATGCTGCTTAAGAGGATAAGGGAATTAAACAAAACACTGGGAGATCCATAGCAGATTTATGATGAAGATACAGTCTAAACTGGAAGCTTAATTGTGATTTAAATTACAGGTCAAGCTGTGCAATGTGTTTGCTGTTTAGAGGAAGATCTTTGGGGATACAGAGCCTGCGTGATTAAAGAGGAAGCAGGAAGCAAATGAGAAAACAGATTGTGGTTTCTGCTTTTCCTTTGAAATTTCAAGCCGCTCTAAGTCAAATTGCCCCCCGAGTTTCTAATGACGGCTCTTGTGAAGTTGCCTTGTTTTACTTTGTTTTTCCAGAGCTGTTATTTGGCCTGACAGCAGCAAAAATGATGTAGGCAGTCTGTCCGCCAGCAAACTAATGTGCAAAGTACAGATAAGGCATTCTTAGCCTTTCTAGAACCCTGACATCCTAGCATTTCAGGCTGACTCACACAAAATGAGCAAGTTCTGCAGATGGAAGAGCGTTTGAAGAATTATAGCCACTCATTTCTACAAATGGGGAAATTAAGGCTTCTGGTGATTTCCCCAAATTTACTTTTTATCTCTAGTAACTTCAGGTCTAATGAGGCAGTAAAACTTGTATACAAATAATTTTAATTGTAAGTGTAAAGAAATTGCTTTCCTAGAAAATAAAACTTAAGACAAATAACCCAAGGTTGACTCAAGAAAGGGTTTGGAATAGGAAAAGGAGACATAGCAGCCCAGAGTTACCTCCCAGTTTTGCCTTCTTCTCTGGTAAAGGTTCTCAATAATTGATACCATGACCAAACTGCAGCCATGGCTAGGGATTAAGTCAATGATGGTAGACCAAAAGTCTGAAAAGGAATTGAAATTATCTATTCTGTTTAAAGCACTGAAGTAAAGAATAAGACTAAACAAGCCTTTGCTAAAGCTTTGTGACTAACAATGGGTAACAGTTTGTAGAAAAAGATGAAAAGAGAACATAATCTAGCTTACAAAACACTTTGTATCTGTTGACAAAATAATCTGGGATGCACAGGATTGGTGTTATCTGTGTAAGACCCTAGAAAACACATAAGACCTAGAATGTTCTTATTCATTCCTTGATTATTACACTGCTCCAGTCTGTCTTTCATTTTGGATTTTTTTTCTCATAGCTGAGGAACAATCAAACGGTTCTACCATCATCTGCTTACAGAGCCTTTTCCTCAATCAAAACAAACCTCTACTATGGGATTAGTATAGAGCACAAGAATGTCCACAAGAGGAAGTTTCCTGGAATAGCTTTCTCAGGTGATAGTTGAGCTATATCTTTATGAGAGTTATACTTTTTCTAGTTGGAGACAGAAATAATAGCCAAACATACATACCATGGTAGGCAAAAACTGAAGAAATACTTTTAATAGGAAATGATGTGGTGTTGAGTTGCCAATCCTATTATTAGAAGTGTTTGGACTTGGGGATATAGCAAATGTCTGCTGTGCAAGCATGAACATTTGAGTTAGATTCTCCAGCACCCATGTAAAAAGTCAGGTTCAGTGGCATGTACCTGTAACTTTGGTGCCAGAGGATGGAGTCAAGTGAATCCCAGGGGCTTGGTGGCCAGCCAGTCTAGTAGAAACAGCAAGGCCTAAGTTGAGTGACAGGCTTTTTCTCAGAAAATAAAGTATAGGGCAATAGAGAACACTAACCAGTGTTAATCTTTGTCACCCCCATTTGTACACATGTGCACATGCACCCACACATACATCTGTACACACATTTAAAAAATGATAAAATGGAAAAAAATTATATTACTCATATAGTAGAGGCTGTGTTGCAGCATTCAGAAGCCCTGTTGGGACAGGATCCTTCAAGTTGAACATGTAGTAACTACTGACACCTGACCACTGAGCTCCCTTCCCCAGACCTTGCCTTCACTGAGAGATGCTGTCCAACTGGGAGTTTCACCTCCTTCTCTGTGGTGATCCATATCCAAGACTGTTTGATGTAGGCATGTAAAAGCTCTGCTTCATACACTGCAATACTCAAGCGTCCTCTGACAGCCCCTGTCTCCATCAGGTGAGGCCTTTGTTCTGACCGCACCGCAGTTCAAATTCTGCTGACCAATTCTATCTTCTTCACTTGGGCACAAATGTTTTGGATGGCTCTCCCTAAAAATCTTTCTAAATAAAATTTTCTCATCAAGTCTTTACCCTGAGGAAATTATCAAAGACAACTCCATATGTAATTTGGAACACAATTTTAACATAATTTAATGTAGAGTTTGGAAAGCCTAAAGAGTGCATGTGATTCAGTCATTAGAAGCGTTATGTGGTCTCTATAGTAACAATTTGGCATCCCAACTTCTGTGCTGAATTGCTAAAGCAATTTAGATTCCACTGATAAGGAATTGTAATGGAGAGAAATTGTACCTGAGCTGTGATTTGTCTGCTATCAAGCTTTGCCAAACTCATCCATCAACTGTGGTCACTAAGTATATCAGCAAGGCTATTTCAGGAAGTGCTGCAGGGGGAGAGCAGATGACTAAATATCAAGGGATTAAAAGGTAACAATAATTTGTTTTCTATTGATGCTACATTTGTGTTTCAGGTCATAAGAGGATGATGGTATTTCTGGTTAAACACTAAAGAAGCAGGGCTAATGGGTTAGCCACCGAGGATCCTGTGAGTCTATCACAGGGAACAAGAATTCTGGGAGGCTTTTGGATCAGAAGTTAAATGCTCCACCCAATGTAACACACATTACTCAACTTATAATTCACTGTGATTAATAGCTATTCATCACATGGAGCTCAGAAATCCAAATCCCATATGTGCCTGAATAGGAGGGAGAAGGCTAGGACTAGAGTATTTGGCAGATTGTTGGAAAACAGAAAAATTGAAAAACTGAAAAACTGAGGAGAAACTAGGGTAAGCAGGTAGTTGAATTCTCAATTAAATAAACAGGCGATTAGTAATAAATAACCACTGATCTCCCATATTAATCAAATCATATTTGTATTTTTGAATTTAATTTATAAATTTGTTATGTACCTTTTATTTACAAAATACTACACTTTCAGGGCATGACTTTGAAGAATTCCTACACTTTCTGTTTAAAGACATTTACATCTAGTTAAAGATATGGACATTCAAATATAGACATTTGAATATATGGACATTTGAATATAAATTCAAAATATATAGGGCAAGGATAAAGAGCGGATGGCAGTGGGCAGTTCAATGGGAATAACATAGGAATAGCAGAAGCACATGAAGTTACACTTCTCACAGACATACTTGAAAATGCCCTTTAATCTGCGCTATACACAAGGAGTAGATTAAGAAAAACAAATATTGCATTATTCTTTTTAAATCCACTTGTTTTTTATTTTCCATTCAAGAAATTTATATTTAAATTTTTGTAGTTATGATAAATAATTGTAAACTGAGAGCTAATATCATTCTCCTTGAAGTTAGCAACTTGCTTTTTTGGTATTCTGTACAATCAGCTCCTAGCTAATGAGGATTTATAGTGATAATTATAATAAATCGTTCCTTTAATGCCTCTTACAGCTTGTAAAACAAGTTTACACATACTATTAATGTTATTTCCTCAATATGGTTAGATGTAAGATGAGTTCAGGGGGCTTAGAAAATATTCTCATGTAATAGATCAAGAAATTGAGAATGAGAGGATTAATTTCATTAAGTTTTTCTTGCAGCTATTTTGTATCTAGAAACAGTCTACCCTGAAACAATTGCTTAACACAATAATTCACTTATTTTGCTCACTGGAGATTTGCCTTGGCTCAATCTTTTTTTAAAAAAAAAACAACAGCATATTTTGATAATAATTTTCCCTCCCCAACTCCTTCCAGGTCCTCCGATTCTACTTGATACTTTTCTCCCTCTTAAAACAAACAAGCAAACAATAACAAAAACAACAACAAAACCAACAAACAAAACTAAACTAAAAACCCTACAATAAAAATGAAGAAAAGTATACACACATACACACACACACACACACACACACACACACACACACACACACCCCAAAATGAAAGCTGTTTTGTGTTAGCCAACTGCTCCTAAGCATGAAGCCTACCCTGAGGTGTGGTTGATATACCCAGTGGCACTCCATTAGAGAAAACAGATTTTCTCTCCCCTAGTAGCTATCAATTTCAAATAGCTTCTTGGCTAGGGTTGGGAGTTTGTGCCAACTTCCTTTTCTCCATGCTGGGATTTTGTCTGGCTTGAACTTGTGAAGGTCTTGTGCATGCTGTCACAGTTCATACATGCCTCAGCTCTGTTATGTCTGAAAATTGCTGTTTCTGTGGAGTTGTCCACCACCTCTGGCTCTTACATTCTTTCCACCTCCTCTTCTGCCTAGTTCCCTGAGCCTTGAGGGGAAAAGTGTGATAAAGACATCCCATTTAGTGCTGAGTCCTCCAAAGTCTATCACTCTCTGCACATTGTTCAGTGTGGGTCTGTATATTAATTACCATTTACAGCAAGAAAAATCTTCTCTGCTGATTGTTGAACAATGCAGTGATTTTTTGGTATATTAATATATCATTAGGAGTCACTTTTATTGTTATGTTCATTTATCAGAAGTAGGGGGACAGAACTTATGGGAAAGAACCCTAGGGCCCATGACCTATTTAGTCTTAGGTTCTTGGCCTCATTAATAGTGTCATGTATGGATTATATCTCACAGAGCAGGCCTTAAATCCAATTTTAGAAAGTAGTTGGATGCTTCTGTAACATTTGTGCTACTATTGCACTAGGGGGCATATTGTAGGCAAGTTGCTATTGTAACTCAAGGGTCTATAGCTGAGTGAAATTGATGATTTCCTTTCTCCTCAGTAGTGACTTGACTTTCAGGATGAAGAAGGTAATCAATGTAATTGACAACAGCCTGTAACTTTTGGGGGACAGTCTATAAGACTCCTTTGATCAATAACTCAAAAAGATGTAACCCATTTCTGTCACTGGTTTTATTTGGTAGCATATGATGTCCAGTTAGGGTAATTTCTTTGCTATTCTTTAGATATGGACTCATGCAATTGCAACTTCATATTAGCTGGAACTGAGTTTGCCTCAAAGGGTTTATTTACACATTTAGTCACTGTTCAAGGACAATGCAAACAACTGGGAGCTAAGAGCAGGTAGAGTTCTTTAGATATGGGTTTCCTTATGGTCTCATTACTTGCTCTGTCTCCATGGCAGCTTCATGGAAGTTAAATTTCTCACACAGTAGCAAAAGGCTTTCAGAATGAGCGTCCCCATAGCAAATAACAGAAGCCCCATGTCCTTTACTCTCCAATGTCAAAGTCATACATCACACTAAAGCCTTTCCTACTATGTTCCTTAGTTCACTGAAGCAGCCATAGCCAGTTAGTTTTACAGGTTGAGAAGGAAAATCTGCCATTTAGTAATAGGATCAAAAACTTTGTTAATAGGTTTTCAACCAACCACAAATATATTTATGTGGTAAATAATGGAGTTGAAAAATAACATGGACTGTTGTGAGTTGGGTACTCTAGAGAGCTGGTGCCAGGATATATTTTAATGCATGCACTGTTTATTAAAGACTGCCTTTGACATCAACATCTGTGGAGAGAGGACGAGTAGCAGTACTGAGCATAAGGAAAAGCTGGGCTACAAGAAATCCTAACGATAAGAAACTCTACCAGGATAAATTCTACAGTGTTCTCTACAGCATCACACTGAACTAGGTCTAGATGCTTGCTCTAGTTTGATTTCTGATGCAGTGATAAAACCCTCTGACCAAAAACTATTTAGGAGAGGAAAAGTTTATTTGGCTTATACTTCCAGATAACAGTCCATCAATGTGAGAAGTTAGGGCAAGAACTCAAGCTGGAATTTGAAACAGAAACCACGGAGGAACAAAGCTTGGTGACTCATGCTCATGTTGTCTATTCTCCTAATATAGCCTAAGACCGTGTGCCTACAGAATGGTGCTGCCTTCAGTGGGTGGGCTATCCTACATCAATTACCAATCAAGACAATCCTGTAGAGACTGCTTACAGGTTAGTCTGATCTAGGCAATTTCATATTTGAGGCTTCTTCTCAGATGACTCAAGCATGTGTCAAGTTGAAAAAGCTAAGACTCCAGCATTTTTATTCTTTCATAAATCAGTCATGGAATGTGAGCCAGTGGAAGGAGTATGACCTTAAGAAATGTCACTATAGGGGCTAGAGATGCATAGTGGTTAAGAAATTTGTTGCTCTTGTAGACGATCAGAGTTTGATTACTAGCAACCACAAAAGTATTTCACAGCCATCTCTAACTTCAGTACCAGGGACTCCAACACCCTCTTCTGAACTTGACAGGCATGGTGGTACACAACTATATATGTAGGCAAAACATTCATACATGTTTTAAAAATTAAATAACTCTTTAAAACATGGTAACTGTAGCTGAGTCAGTCCTTCACTGTGCAGGCAGGAGAAGGTTGTCTGCCCATTTGACTCATGACTCACATCAATTGAAGCTGTATTCCGTAGCAGGCCTTCTCAGACTAGCAGTGCCCAGTGATGTATTATTAGTTATGAATGTTTGGCCTTATCTTATGCTTGTCCCACTAGCTCTTATAACAATTTAACTTGTTTCTCTTTATCAAAATTTGCCTTGGGACTTTTTACCTTTCTTTCATTCTGTATGTCCTATGTTGCTGCTTCCTCTATGTCTGTCTGTCTGGTGGCTGCCTGCCTGGCTGATCCTGGGTGTCTCCCTTTTTTTCTCCCTCATTCTCTCCTTCCTTGTTCTCTCTCCTGAGCCTAGATTCTTCCTCCTACTTATTCTCTCTGCCTGACAGCTCCGCCTATCCATCTACTCCCTAGCTATTGGCCATTCAGCTTTTTATTAAACCAGTCAGATGCCTTAGGCAGGCAAGGTAAAATATTTACATAATTAAACAAATGCAGGGTAAACAAATGTAACGTCTTTAGGTAGTTAAAGTAATATTCCACAATATTCTCTTCTGTGAAAGACCATCATGTTCTAGTTTAAAATCCAGGATCATCCTATTATGCCACAATGTTTCTACTAATATTATTTGTCTATAGATATTCAATAACTATTCATTTAGCCTGTCTTCACACAACTAGAGTAGTAAGAGTTGGCATATAGACTGTAGGTCAAGCCAAGCAGTCTCTATCTGCTAGCCTCTTTATTACAGGATGCTCTATCAATTTGCCCACCCCCTCATTCCATGCTTGTTATAGTGGAGACCCTGCTATACTCCAACATATCCATCAAACTTCAGGCTACTGGGTCCAACTGCCTAATCATTATTTCCACTGTCTTGTCAGTATCTCCAAATTTACTTTGCCTAAAACCCAATGCCTAATTTGGACTTCTTGTGAAACTCTCATGCCTCTACATTACGTGGTATAGCCACTCATCTTTGATTCATGTCTTTCACATCTTGAGTGTGAATACTAGAATTTGTATTATTTATTTATTATTAGTTATTTATTCTACTTAACTATAAACCTCATGACACTGATCAAGTAACATAACCTCTTTAGACTTCATCTACATTATCTCATCTGAAAATTAAGAATGTTGAGCTAACTTTATGGGGATCTGTTTCTGCTCTGTAACTGTTGCTGTAAGTCAATAGGTTGAAAGAATGTTTCTGACTAGGATACTGCCTGCAGTGTTACATAATGTTGAGGTTAAAGTTCATACCTACAGAACATTACTAAGAATACATTTCAAAACTTAATTTGTTTAGCAACATCAATAGAATTTCAGGAGAAAAGCTGTAAGAACTAAAGGGAATAATTTTGGGTAAATTGTGTAGTAGAAACATCATTTTGCTAAGAAGCAGAAAGAGTGAGCTGTGTCCCAACCTTCACTACTTTACAGCTGTTTTGAGGGATTGCTTTTATTCCCTTATTCTCAGTTGCCTCACCTACAATAAATGGATCATCTGGGAGTGATGAGGTTATGATCATGCTACTTATGAGATTTGTCAAATATGATACTGTTTGAAAGATCAGCACCAGAGCTACAGACACAAATAAGCCAGTCTCTTTGTGGGGAATGTCAGAAATCAGGGGGGAAAAAGTTGGATCTTGAGCTGTAATACAGCGAAAATTAAAGATGTCTCTTTCCAAAACAAGAAACGCTTCCCAGTAAGTAGGCTTTCTAAGAGAACTCAGGACAGCAGGTTAACCATGCTAAACAAAGGCTGGGAGATGACTCAATTGGTAACGTGTTTGCTGCACAAGTACGAAGACCTGAGTTTGAACCTCAGAACTGACACAAAAAGCCATGTGTGGGCTGAGGAGATGGATCAATGTGTAAAGCGCTTTCCATGTACACTGGAGACCATAGTTTGGATCCCAGGGTTCACATAAATGATGTTTGGAGATCTGCCTGTCACCCTAGGACACAGGTGACAAAGACAAGGAGTCCCTGTAGCAAGCTGCCTGCTTAAACTAGCCAAATTGGCAAGTTCTGGGTTCAAGTGAGAGAAGTGACTGAGAACACCCAATATCAATATCTGACTTCCACATGGGTGCACTTGCAACTACATGTGTACCCATACACACGTGAACATGCAGATACACATGCACAGTAAACACATGCCAAACAAACAAAAAAACCAGGCATATTAGCATGTGTTTGTAGTCAAAATCCTGGGGAGATAGAGATGGGCGGATCTCTGGGGCTGATGGCTAGCCAGCCTAGCTTAATCCAAGAGTGCTGGGCCAATGCAGACTCCATCTGAACAAAATGAAGATGGATAACACTCAAGTGCATTCTCTCCCTCCCTCCCTCCCTCCCTCCCTCCCTCCCTCTCTCTCTCTCTGCGTGCATGCACATACATACACACACACACACACACACACACACACACACACACACACACACACACAATGGGGAAAGAGGTTCTCAACAATAATTCTAGGCTACAAAAGAAGATAAAAGTTTTGCTCTGTGATCTCTGGACCTCTGTAAACTCATTTGAGTAAGTCTTACCGGGATACAATCAGCCTTTAATCAGACATTTTCTCCATACAAAGAAGTGCCCGTTCTCACATTAGTTACATCAAGCTAGCACAAAGTAAACTCCTTCCTTGCTGTGAAACAAGGGGCCATTGCTGATATGGTTCCTTCTTGTAATGTCAGCATGGTTCACAGTTCTGATGAGATAGGTGGACAAGTGTCATAGTGGAGTTCTAGACTGAGTTCTTAGTACAGAGGATGAAAGAATAACAGTGGGTTAGAGGTATCATTCTACCACGACAAAGAGGTACAACCCAACTTCTGTTAGAAAGAAAATTTGTCAAAAACCCAGATATTTTCAGATATAGCTGATGAACTATAAAAATATATAGTAAAGCTGAAGACACATAATCCTCATAACATTTTTTTTTGCAGAGAAACTTTTCCATACAAAAGAAGATTGGTTTAAAACTTTATGGCATCATTGCTGAAAAAGGGGAAGCACTGGAAATATTTAAAATGTTCATCACTGTAAGGATAAATAAGTTACACATACAGTATGATATCATTTATATATTATTAATACTTAAAGATCAATATACCACTCACATATTTATAGATGTTAAATATTAGAAACACAAAAATAAATGATAAGCATTTGGTTAATGAAAGATTATCTTTGAGAAGAAACAAAGATTGTGGAAACATGAAGGTTTTTAGAACAACTATATTTTAAATGAATATAAGATATTTTATATATAAATATAAGAATAAGAATAGAACAAGGAAAATAAAGTAGGAAACACAGCTCATGATTTTTATTATTCTAACGTCTTGTATCAGCTTTTTGATCTATTGCATGATTTTGAAGGGGTGACTCAAAAGGCTCAAATGCTCAAGCTGTGCTCTTCTTCATCGTATGTTCAAGCTTGGGTATAGTTTCACATGTTTAAAGACTCTTCCACTGTCTTCTCTTTGAGTGAAAACTCTTTAGTCCAGGCTGGCCTGGATTCACTCTTTAGACTGAACTGGCCTTGCACTCACAATTGTCTGCCTGCCTCCGCCTTCAGAGTGCTGGATTGCAGGTGTGTATGACTATCCCTGGCTGAAGGGGCATTTCAGCATTCCATAGAACATCATAACCTGTAGTAGATTAATTAGGGAGGTAGCACATTTTGTTTTTGTAGATGATTATATTCTCCCATCATCTCAAATTTCAGCCCTGAGCATTATTACATATAGAAACATAAGTATCTTCAAACTGATTTAATCTACCTATTTTTAAAATGCACATATTATTTCAAAGTTCTTTGACAAGGAAAAATGGCTTCTAAAATTGTAAACAAAGTAGTAATACTTGTTTAGCTATTACACAGTGTATGTGCTTTATTTCAGCAAGTAGAACTCATGGGAATGTATTCTTACCATGTCTGTTGCTGACACGCTGAGGCAGTGAAGTTCGAATGTGTCATGTTCCTATAGATTTCTATTACAGCAAAAATCCTTGAAGCATGAGAAGTATGTAGCCACACTGATTCTTTCCCAGCACACGATGTAGAATTTATATAATCTATTTTCCTACTATAAAGAAAATCTATTGCCCAAAATAATGGTACTGCACAAATTACATATTGAGTATGATCAAATATCTCCTCTTAAAATCCCCACTTCTTATGTGTCTGAAAATATAAATTAGGAAACTTAGGAGTTGAAGAAAAATAGCTAAGTTGCCATAGATTTTTAGCATCAATATTTATTTGGCTGACTATTTTATAGGACATGAATTAAATATACTTTTGTGGCAAAATTGCATTTAATTAAGTATGTTTTTATATCAAAGAATCTTCAAAATCTGTTTTCAGAACACATTCCAAAGATTTTATTATAATATATTTACTTAATATTACTTTTAGACCTATTATACTATCTAGTTTTGTGTCAACTTCAGTCATTAGAGAGGAGGGAGACTCAACTGAGAAAATGCCTCCATAAGGTCAGGCTGTAGGTAAGCCTGTAGAGCATTTCCTTAATTAGTGATTGATGTAGGTGGGTCCAGCCCATTGTGGGTGGAGCCACTCCTGGGCTTGTGGTTCTGGGTATTATAAGAAGGCAGGCTGAACAAGCAAGGCAGGAGCAAGCCAGTATAAGTATCATCAGCTCCTGCCTCTAGGTTCCTGTCCTGACTTCCTCCAATGATGAACAGTGATGTGGAAGTGTAAGTTAGATAAACCGTTTCCTCCCCAACTTGCTTTTTGTCACAGTGTTTCATCACAGCAATAGTAACCCCAATAAGACACCTACTACAGGCAGGGTTTTGGTTGCAAAACCATACAAAGGATACAAGTTTGGCACATATTGAGAATGCATTAAACACACAGCCATTGCTAAGGTCTTTATAACCAAATATTGTGCCTAATTTTGTAATAAGCTTGAAGAGCACACATTCCTTCATGAGAATTTTGATGCGTGAAGTGCAAGTTTGCTTTTTACTGCTTGAATTTGAGCTGCACATGTGATTAGTGTTTGACCAAGAGAATGTTGAGTGTGATTGTCATCATCATCATCATTATTATTATTTTTAGTTTAAGCCTGTATTAGAGTACTCTAGAGGAACAGACCCAATGGGATGAATATATATATTATATACTAATATATATTATATATTATATACTAATATATATTATATATCATATACTAATATATATTATATACAATATATATTATATATACATACTAATTCAGCTTTAAAATAGTAAAATGGTAACAACAGAATCACACCTGAGAGCTGAGAATCTAGGAGTTACTTGGTCTAGGGGCTAGGTGTCTTAGTAGTCAGAATAGTCTCAAAACGGTGTCTCTCACTGGGGGTGGGGTGGGGACAATGACTGGTAGTTGCTCAGTCCGCAAGGCTATATGGTGCCAGAAGCCCAGAAAACTGCTGGTTTTCAATCAGGATGAAAATTTGGAAGTGCTAGTTCTAATATCAGCATAGGAAGCAGCAGCAACATCAGCAACAGGCAAATTAACTCAGGGCAAGAGGAAGGCCAAGTGAGCAAAGGGTGAGATGATGTTCCTTCTGCTGTACCCTTTTATCTGGGCTGCTACCACAAGTTGCTGCCCACAACTGGACTGGGTCTTTCTGCATTAATCAAGGCAATCAGGACACTTCTTTCAATGTGGCTCCCTACTCAAGGAATTCTAATTTGTGGTAAGTTGACATTAGAACCAGCCCCAGTAAAACCTTAAGAGGCCTTCCACTTGCTTACTCTTAGAACATAATTACTTGCTCTGTGAAAAACAAACAACAACAACAACAAACAAAAACAAAAAAACTAATAAAAACAAAAATCTATACTTGCCCCTGACTGAATAAGATTCTATGTGGTAGACAGCCTGGTTCTTCTCTGTGAGATTATCCTAGATTATTTTATTTCTACCTAACCACCAAGTACATAAAAGAGCTGCCCTGTCTTAGTTAGGGTTTCTACTTCTGCAATAAAATACCATGACCAAAAGCAACTTGGAAAGTAAAGGGCTTATTTCAGCATACAGCACCACATCTCAGCCTATCATTGAAGAAGATTAGCATAGAAACTCAAGCAGGGAAGGAATATGGAGGCAGGGGCTGATTCAGAGGCCATGGAGGAGTGCTTCTTACTGGTTTGCTCCTCATAGCTTGCTTAGCCTGCTTCCTTACAGCACCCAGGACCACCAGCCCAGGGGTGAAATCACCCACATTGAACTGAACCCTCCCATATCAGTCATCAATCGAAAATGCACCACAAGATTGTCTACAAGCCAATTGATGGGGACATTTTTCTCAGTTGAGGTTCCTTCTTCCAAATAACTCTAGCTTGTATAAAGTTGACAAAAACAAAACAAACAAGCAAGCAAGCAAACAAACACAACAAAAAAACCACCAAACCAAACCAAAATAAAACAAAAGAGCCAGCACCACCCCCACAAGATTTTCCAAACCTTTTTAAAAGAAATTTATTCACTCTTCTCTCACACATTACATCCTGGCCACAGTTTCCCCTTCCTGCATTCCTCCTAGTTCCTTTCACACCTCCCCTCTCCCCAAGATCTACTCCTCCTCCATTTCCCTTCAGAAAAGAGCAGGCCTCCAAGAGATATCAACCAAATTCAAATCAGCCTCCATGGCATATCAAGTTTCAGTAAGACTAGGCACAAACCCTCCTATCAAAGCTAGACAAGGTGACCCAGTAGGAGGAAAAGGGTCCCCAAGAGCAGGCAAAAGAGTCAGAGACACCTCCCTACTCTCACTGTTTAGGAGTCTCACAAAAACACTAAATTAACAGTCATAATATGCATGCGGAAGACCTAGCCCAGACCCATACAGGCTGCATGACTGTCACTTCAGTCTCTGTGAGCCCCTATGAGTCTTTCTTAGTTTATTTTCTTGGCTTTTTTCTTGTGGTGTCCTCAATTCTAGCTCCTACAATTCTTCCTCCCCATCTTCTCCAAGGTACCTTCTGAATGGCAAGTATTTATAGTTCTTTGAATGACCCCAGACAAAACTAGAATAATCATGTGACTGACCCATAGATAAATAAATATAACTATGTTTTAAGCCACTGAGTTTGAGTTTTATTTTACTTTATTCTATTCAAAAAAAACTTATTTTTTTGAGATTGAAATTGCATAATTTTCTCCCTCCAAACCCTCACATATACTCTCTTTGCCTTCTTTCCAAGTCACAGCCTCTTTTTTCACTAATTGCTATTATGTACAAAAATATATATGTATATGTATATATATACATACACGTGAAGTAATTTTTGATACAATAGTCATTAACAAACATACCAATCTTTAGAAAACTAGATGTAACTAGAACTGAATATTGAATCACATTTATATGACTCCAAAGACTAAATTCCTCTCATATACTACAGAATATACAAATATGAAACACAAATTTAATATTCTAATTAAAGAAGTAGAACCAGATGTCATAGGCTAGGATGCACTTTGGTGGCAGAGTGCTTACCTAGCAGGTATAATACCCAGGGTTTTCTCCTCAGCATATCCCCATCCCTGAGTCAAACCAACAACTTACCATTACAACTGTTATGTATCATAAATGAGCTTTTCTTGAAAGTGTTATCTTCATGTACATGGCTATGAATATAAATTATAGTAAACTTTTCAACCCAACAGCAAAACTGAAATTGTTCAAGTTTTCTGTCTGACTTGTGGCTATTGCCAGAATTCTTCATTAGTTTTAAGGAACAGGGGGTGGGGAATCACATGCAAAATGCTCATTAACTTACATATAATGCTGATAAATTGAAATATAAACATTTAGAAACTGGGAAATAATTCAGTAAATAGCAAGGTATCAATTTGTAGACTGAGAATTACCCATTAAAATTTTTTTTAGCTGTGGAAAAGGCAACATGGAAAAATGGGGAAAATCCATAACATAAAGGTAAGGAAAAATACATTAAAGTGTATTGTGGACCTGCAATGGATAAAACAGACCTATTTATGTAAAAGTGCAAAAAACAATGGACTTGTTAGGAGAACTCCGTTTCCCTCCTTTTCTCTCTTTCTGTCTCTCTATTTGTCTGTCTGTCTCTGTCTCTGTCTGTCTCTGCCTTTCCCTCTTTGTTTCTTCTGTTTTTTGCAGTACTGGGAACTGAACCCAGTGCTTCATCATGCTAAGCACAGACACTACCACTAAGTAGAATTCTAGCCCCAGTCTGTTCTTTATAGTTCATTTTATTCCTTGTTGATAGAATGCTTCTTATGCTAAAATAGAAGACAATGATAAATTAATATACAGAATTATTATCTCCATGTTTTCTTTAGTTTTCCAATATCAGGGTAATCACCCATCTACAGAAATGTTTTATCTTCCTTGTTGAACATTCAATTAAATGTTCTAGAAACAGTAAACTAATATCAACCTGAAATTAATCCTACAAGAATAATTAGCTTGACTGTAGACTATAGTCTGAATTAAGTAAAATTATAATGAATGATAGAATAATTCCTAACCAATTTCTTCCTCAGTACTTCATTTTGGACAGAGAAAAGAAGCAAATTTTGTAAAAATTATGATTTCTGATGATTTCAACATCAGTCTTTTTTGAGAAATAAAAATACTTTCTTTTAATAATATTAGGTAAATGGATTTCATCTAATTATATAATTTATCCACTAAGCTTCATTTGCATATTAAATTATACTTTTCCTCATTTATCCTCTTTTTCAATTAATTTCATGTAAGGACTTTTTGGAGGCTAATCCTGATTGGCAACTTGATGGGGTTGAGAGACACCTAGGAGATTTGTAAAGCACACTTCTAGTCATGATGTGGGGGTGTTTTTATGAGGATTATTCTATTGGGAGGGAAGATATGCCCCTGGTATGTGAGCAGGACCACCCAGTCTGCTGAGGACCTTGATAGAATAACAAGAGGAGGAACCCAGTTAGCATAGGCATTGTCTCTCTCTACTTCCTAGCCACCATGAGATGAGTGCCCAACCTTGCCCTGCCTTGCCCTGCCTCCCCCACCATGAATGACTAAAACCTCTGCAGCCGTGAACCCAGATGAGTTTTTCCTTTCCTCAGGGGTTTTGATCAGAGTCAAAAAGCTAATGCAAAGCTATGTAGTGAACATTTGAAAGAATAATCTTTATCAAAAGGATGCTCTTATTTATAGTTCTTGCCTTACTGAACTAATCAATGTTAATGGGTACCATGTTGGTTAAAATATTCCAAGAAGTACATTCTTAGGGGGAAAATAGTCAGCTATCTATAACTAAGCATACTACTTGCAGGTTTTACTTTTATAATTTTATTATGGTTGTTGTTGTTACATGCACACCAGTGTGCATGTGGAGACAGAAAGTCAGCTTCTGGGAATCTGCCCTCTCCTTCCACTGTGGGTTGAAAGATTTCACTCAACCAGTGCTTTGTCCACTGAGCCATCTCAACAGCCCTTTTTTCACCTTCAGATTTTTAGCTTATTAAAATTTTTTTTTCTTTGCTGGGTGGTGATGGTGCACGCCTTTAATCCCAGCACTTGAGAGGCAGAGAGAGGCAGATCTCTGTGTGTTCAAGGCCAGCCTGGTCTGTAGACTGAGTTCCAGGACAGACAGGGCTACGCAGAGAAACCCTGTCTCGAAAAACCCCCCAAATTTTTTTTTTATTTTTAATTGTTTTGGTTGCATCATGAAGAGAAGTTGAGTTTTGGAAAAGGTTTCATCTACATCTAAGAGATAATTATAAGGGTCATATACCTTTTATCTGTGTAATATAGCTGGTCATTGGCTCATGACTTATCCTTTTGCACACCTAGATATGTATACATTATGTATTTATGTATCTATGTATATGAATGTATCTTCATTTATTTATATGGGGACATTGTTGGATTCTGTTTACAGATGTTTTGTTAATAATTTTAATTATGTACTAAGGAATATCAGTTTATAGTTTTGTTCTCTTTTAATGTCTGTTTTACAGTTTTGTTACAAACATGATGCTGGCCTCAAATGAGTGTGAGAATGTGGTGTTCTTCCTTCCCCACATTCATGTAGGCTTTCGTTTTGCTCTCTTTTGAGTGTGAGTTTGTTTCTGTTTGACTTTAGCTCATGGAAACCCCGAGGGCTTATGTATGATAAGCCTTCCTTCAGAAACACTTGACAGGTGCCTTTGTGTGGAACTTGATGCCGCTACTCAATGGGTAGCCAATTCTACTTGCTTTTTAACTTCTTGGCCTAATGCAATTCTTCATTTTAATGCTTGTACTACATAGCTGGTCTAAGGTAAAGTCTTCAGATAAGAACCTAAATACAGGGCCTGTTCATGCCTTACTATGGGGAATCAATTCATTTTAGTGACATGCTGCATGATTATTAAACTTTATTGCTATAATTCTAGAAATACCTTAAAAGCATACACATACACACACACACACACACACACACACACACACACACACACTCACACACACACACACACACACACACACAAGATCTATTTAGTTAGTACTTAAAGGACTCCAGAATATTTTGACTCTATGGGGCTTTAAAGTCAGTTCATCATTTGAGTTAGAAGTTTTATCATTTGTCATTTTAATTTGAGCCTTGGTCTCAGGTATCCTGGGTTAGCCTTGAACTCATTAAAAAAGCTGAGAACAACTTTGACTGTCTTTTCTTTTGCCTCTACCTTCAACTTACTGGGGTTTCAGACATGTGATACCTACCATACCTGGCTTATGAAGTGCTAGGTATGGAATCCAGGGCTTTATGCATGGTAGGCAAGCAATGCACCAGTTGAACATCCCAGGTCCTCCTTGATATGTTTTAATAGTGAAAAAAATGAATAAAGGGGATATGTAGTCTTCCTACAACTGTATGTCTAAGAAGTGCCAGAGATAGGGTATGAATCTAGAGTTGTCTGTATCACAGTCCAGGCTGTTTCCTTAAAATCATATTTCTATTTTCCATAGGGTACAGATGAGCATAAATATGAAGTATAATGGTATTTCTCATTCTTGTAGATGTGTTAATATTAGCCTATTCTGTGAAAACCTCTTGTTGGTTACATTAGAAATCAGGATTCTCTATTGTGAGGGCACATAGCCTTTCAATTTACCCTTTTTATATATTTGAGCTAACCACATTTAGATCTGCAAAACTGAAAGTTTCTGCTTTGTGCAATGATTCCATGGTTCCTATATTCTGGCCATAGTCACAGACCATTTCTGTGGTCTGTCACATTTTAGCAAGTAGATAACTACATTTACTTTCATCAAGTCAATGCTGAAATCACAGCTATTATTTTCTTTAATTGGAGTACATTCACACTAAACACGTTAGTTTTAAGACTTGGTTGAAAGATTTTTATCCAAACACTTTTTGTCCTTGTTACTATTTTGTGATTCAAACATTTTTGAGCATGTTGCATTATTGTATACTTTTCTTTCTTTCTTTTTTTTTTTTAGTAATAAAAATGCACACCTAATTTGGCATGATTTCTTTGGCAGCTAATGAGTACACATTGTGAAGTTTAATGAATCTGCAAACTAAATAATAGTTGTAGTGGGTGTGAAAATAGGGATATCTAAATGCATAAGGAAATTTAGCACATATCCCAGTGGCCATGTAAATAGTCTTCTGATTCTTTTATAAATTGCAAATACTTTCTTGTGCAGAAGCATAGTGGAAAATAATTCTGTATCCATACATAGAGCTCATTATCATACCTCAGAATGCTCACTGCTTGCCTATTATCCACTTAAAAGCTCCAATAAAACACCCACTCTCTTTCAGATGGAGCTAGACTGGTCAAAAACCAAGCCTCATTTGTCACTATTTATCCCCAGAGATTAAAGACAGCTGTATTAGTGAGGTGAATTTAAAATTACATTTCCAGTTATTTTGATAAAATGCTTTCAAATATGACCCCATGTCATACAGAATCAGTGTTCAAAAGCTCATTATCAGCATAAATTCTAGAATAGACAAACCCAAGAGAAATGTGTATAAAGAGAAATGATTTTGAATAATGAGCATTTAGTGGATTGCACTGTTAACTTGCTACAAGAAATGTAAGCTTTTTGGGGTAATAGTTGTCAATTGTTGTTTACAATCTACCTGCAAAGGTGTGGAACATGTTCAAAGCTTCACATGAAAGTAAAATAATTAATGAGGTAGCATATTGATGAAAAACATGAACTGAGTTACAGCATAGGGCCAAGCTGAAACAGATGGTGTTCAAAATGTGTCACAAAGGTGATGTATTTTGAAATGAAAGTGGTTTTTTTTTAATGTTATTTATATTTATTCTCTCTCTCTCTCTCTCTCTCTCTCTCTCTCTCTCTCTCTCTGTGTGTGTGTGTGTGTGTGTGTGTGTGATTGTGCATGTGTGGATGTCAGAGGACACAGGACAATGTGAGGAATTGATTTTCTCTTTCCACTATGTGATTTCTCAGGATCACACTTACGTTTCAGGCTTGGCAGCAGGCACCTTATGCACTGATGCATTTGCCTGCCAAAACTTGAGGTTTTAAAAACCCTGATAAGTTCTTCCCGTTCTCATATGTCTACACCATCTTTTACACAGTACCATTGACTAATGTTTTGCAATCTCTGTGTTGCCATTAAATTGGCAGATATTGACAGGACATAAATTAGATGAGCTTGGCCATACTTTTGAACTTGTACAAAGTTTGTATACAACTTGTCATGTGCAGATGTAGTAATTATATTTATTGAGATAAAATGTATTACCATCTGAATCCATTGTGATGTATTTTGTACAAATATGATTGTCAGAATTTCAGTGCATGTATATATATATTTTAGCATATTTTTCCACGTGAGTGTTGAAAAAACATTCCTATAAATAAAGTGATACACATCACAGTTTAACTATTACATTTAAATTACATTTAAGAATTTCTTTCTCTGCCTAAAAAAAGAAGTGATACCTGGATAAAAGCTACCATTTTGCCATATCATGATTTGTGGATAATTTGTTAGCTGCCTAACTACCATGGTCCTTTTCCACTCTCAATTTTTCTTCTGTTAAAGAAGACCTTTATTTAAACAAGAGTTTCATTTGAAGTAGAAAGTGGTAGGCTGAGTTAATGTCATTAAGTTAAACTCTCTCTTCTATAGTCATGATTCATGAAGGAATGGATTGCCTGGCAGACAGGTCTTCTTTGAATATATTTGTGACTGGAGAGCAGAAAACAAGGTGGAACTGAATTAGTCAGGGTCCTCAAAAGGAATAGAACAGATAGAATGAATAGTAAATGGGGAATTTATTAGCTTTGTTACAGGCTCTGGTCCAGATAGTTCAACAACAGCTATCTCACAGCAGAAAGGCTGAGAATGCAGTAGTTTTTCAGTTCGTGATGCTGGATGTCTCTGAAGTGCCAGTGTGGTGCCGGTGTCCCAGAGTGTTGCAGGAGAGCTGCATCCTGAAGAAGCTGCATGTCAAACTGGTGGCAGCAATAGGAAAGATGAACTTGCCATCAAGAGTGACACATGTCCTGTTGTGTGGGCTGCCACCAGAAGGTGTGGCCCAGATTTAGGGTGGGTCTTCCTGCTTCAAATAATCCCAGTTAAAAAAATAACTCACAGGAATGCTCAGAAGCTTGGGTTTTAGTTGATTCCAGATGTAGTCAAGTTGACAATCAAGATTAACCATCAAAGGTACTTTCTTGACTCAAAAGTGTTCTCCAAAAACCAGATGATAAAAAAATCATAAATCATGTCTCTGGTGCTAGAGCAGTAGATTGGAGGCAAGAAGAGTCATTGGTGAGTAAAAGATTTTTGTGCAGGTCTAAACCAAAGAAATGCAGTGGTGGGAAAAGTAGATGGGATAGATTTTGGAGACAGTTGTGGGTGAAATTCATGTGTGTGAGATTCATGATGGGTTCGAGATTGATGTGGTGAGGATCAGTTGTTGAAGATGACATTGAAGTTTCTGACATAAAAAACAACACAAGGTAGGCTGTTAACTGAGATTGACAAAAGATAAGGTTAAACATGTCTTTAAATGCCAGGGCAGTGCAGTCCAGAAAAGAATTAAGTAAAGCTCTCAGCTCAGATTATAAAATTCATTGCTGGTTTAGACAAGACCAGACAGGGTTAGACTGGACTAGACTTGACAGTCATTCATGTCCCCTCTTACCCTTATCCCAACTTCTAGCCCTCTTGGCTTGTTGCATGGATTCTGGGATTGGAACTCTGGTCCTCATGATTAAGCAGTAAGAGATTTTAACTTCTGAGCCATCTCTCTATCCCCTAATGATCATTTAGTAATGCTGTTTTGGTTTGTTCTTTAAGGAGCATTTAGTACAGTTTATTGAACAATGATCATGGTAAAAATATATCACTAAACTTGACAAGCACTGAGAACTAAGGATTTTAAGTTTTGAGAACCATTTGTTAAACATTTATCAGAACACTGCTGAATCAGTTGAATCATATTTTAGAGATCCCTTACTTTTCAAAAACATGTCCTTGATCTTCCAACACTGAAATATCCTGGGGCTATCAGTTGCTAGACAGTTTTTCTCTTTCATCTGTGTTTATTCTCTAGGGAAGAGCCAATATTTTAAATATATGTTTTTTCTCATAAGCTCAGAGTTTATAGCTCTATTCCAAACCTTTCCTCAAACTTCAAATTCTATCTTTTCAACTATTAAGTGAATGTCTCCAATCAAGTTTTAATCTAAGCATTTAAACATACTATTTCATTTTATGGTTTTTTTTTTTTTTTTTTTTTGAAACAGAGTTTCTCTGTGTAGCCCTGGCTGTCCTGGGGCTCACTCTGTAGACCAGGTTGGGCTGGAACTCAGATATCTGCCTGCCTTTGCATGCTGAATGTTGGTATTAAAAACCTGTGCCACCACACTAGAAACATACTGCTTTGAAACTGAACATTTGCATTTCTCTCTCTCTCTCTCTCTCTCTCTCTCTCTCTCTCTCTCTCCCCCCTCTGGCTGCCTGTCTGATCTTGTAACATTTCTCTAGCCTCCCCTTTACCTAGGTGCCAGACTGGTCTCACTGTTGTTTCTACAGATGATGAGAGACTTCCAGTAAGAATCTGTGTCCGGGTTATCCCTTAGACTAAGTGTTCTGCCCTGGAGAGTTTATTTCCCTCAGCTCTTTGCTCAAATGTCTCCTTGTCAAAAGGGACCACCCTGAACAACTGAATAATTTTATTTTTCTTCCACAGCCTTCAGTAAAATATGCTACAATGATATATTTTTTGTCTGATATGATTTCCCACATTAGTTCCAAAAGAGTGAGGACTTAAACCACTTTGTTCACTTCTGATTCCACAGTTCTTAGAAGAACATTTTGACACAGTAATTATTTGCTAAGTAGATAGTAGATCTAAAATATATATTTACTTTTTTTTTTGGCTTCAAAGCTTTATGAGAATCTACCAATAAGATTATATAGCTAATTAAATTACCACAGAGGCCTCTGATAGAAGCCTCAAAACACCTGCTTGATATTTTTCACCCAACTTTCACAGAAGAAATGAATTTAACATGTCAAGCCTGAATTCATCATTGTACTCACTGAACTCTCTAACTTTATAGTTTCCACTAGTGACTAGTCCCCAGTCATGAAATTTCAAATACATAAACTTCTTCTCACTTTGCAGTCTATATTATTGTCATATCTTATATCAACAGATGCTCAATTTTGAATTTCTACTTCTGTGAGAAGATTGTCTTTCTTCCCCTCCCCATGACCATGACAGTGCTTCAGTCATCATTGCTCAAGTCACTTCTAAACCTTTGCTCACCGGCCTTTACTTCTGTATGTGTGGGGGGTGGGGGGTGGGGGAGTGAGCATGTCTGTGCCTGTACTTGCATGTGAGTGTGTGCATATAGAAGCAAAAGGTTAGCAGGAAGTGCCATTCCTCAACTGCTCTCCACCATGTCTTTTTAGTAGGGGTGCATGCTCTCCCACTGGCCTTGAGCTTGGTGTTTAGGCTAGGCTGTCTAGCCTGGCAAGCCCAATGGACCCGCTGTCCCCTCTTCCCCACCACAGGGATTACAAGCATGTGCCACCATGCTCGAGCCTGGTTTTTGTTTTTGTTTTTGTTGTTTTGTTTTGTTTTGTTTTTCCACAAGGGTTCTAGGGAATGAATTTAGATTCTCATGCTGGTGTGTCAAGCAATTTACTGACAGAAACTATCTTCCTGAGTCCATCTATGGACATCGTTGACAACATTATTAACTAGTTAATTACTAAATCATATATTTTATACTCTTATTATTAATGGGTAGCACTATTTTAGTTGTATTAGTCATGTAATTAAGTATCAATAGACAAGCTTTTTTTAATAGTATTTTTATTTTATAATTAACTTAATTTCACGTATCAGCCACGGATTCCCCCATCCTCCCTCCTCCCACCCGCCAGCCCTCCCCCCCACCAATCTACCCCCACTCCCACCTCCTCCAAGGCAAGGTCTCCCCTGGGGAGTCAGCCCAGCCTGGCAGACTCAGCCAAGGCAGGTCCAGTCCCCTCCTCCCTACACCAAGGCTGAGCAAAGTGTCTCAGCATAGGCCCCAGGCTCCAAAAAGCCAGCCCATGCACCAAGGACAGGTCCTGGCTCCACTGCCTGGGGACCTCCCAAACAGTTCAAGCTAATCAACTGAATAGACAAGCTTTTAAGAGTGAAAGAAACACTATTGTTACCCTGGAACATAAGTATGAACAAACTAGAATTGTCCAGACAAACCAGGGTACATGGGATACTAACTGTGACAGAATCTATTAATTGCATTAATTGCCTACTTAACAATCATTTCTCCCATTTATAAAAGAAAAGCCTTTTTCTGTCATACATTTTTTCTCAGTCTGATTTAGTAGTATACATGAATTCTTTAGCCAATACAGACATCCCATTCCTTTGGTCAGTAACTGATTTAGGAAAGAGCATAAAGGCACTCACCACCAAAGTTGATGACCTCAACTCAATCCCTGGGGCCCACACGATAGAAAGTGGGATGCACTCCTGCAAAGTATCCTCTGACCTACACACACACACACACACACACACACACACACACAGAGACAGACAGACAGACATACAGACACACACACACAGATAGAGACAACAAATAAATGTTAATAATATTTTAATTATTCCTTAAAATTCAAAATCTCATTGTTGAATTAAAGGAAACAAGAAGAAAAGAAAACATATTGTTACTGGTTGTACTTTCTTTGCTAAAATCCCTGCATTTACATAGATCAGAGTGGCTCAGACTAGTCAGTCATCATGCTCAGACCTCTGTGACCATCACTCTCAGAACAATCACTCATGATGAATACTATCATTTCCAGTTTAATTAGATACGCAGCCTACATTTCCCTTAGAAGTCAGAAATAGAATCATGCCCACTAATACCAATATTCAATGACTGAGCCAAACTTTGAAGCCAGGAAACTATATAGCTAAGCCAAGGCTGCCTTTACCAACTGTATAGGTATCTGTCTTAGTTAGAGTTTCATTGCTGTGAATAGATGCCATGACCATGGCAACTCTTATAAAGGAAAGCATTTAACTGGGGCTGGCTTACAGTTCAAAGGTTTAGTCCATTATCATCATGTTGGGAATCATGGCAGCAGGCAGGCAGACATGGTGCTGGAGAAGTAGCTTAGAGTTCTACATCTAGATCATCAGGCAGCAGGAAGAGAGAGTGAGCTCCTGGGCCTAGCTTGAGCTTCTGAAGCATCAAAGCCCACCCCCTGTGACACACTTCCTCCAACAAGGCTATACCTCCAGTTATGCCACTCCCTATGAGTCTATGGAGGACATTTTCATTCAACCTACCATATTTCACTCCCTGACTCCCATAGGCTTGTAGCCATATTATAATGAAAATGCATTTATTCCAACTTCAAAAGTTCCCATAGTCTTCAACATTCTTAACCCTGTTTAAAGGTCCAAAGTTTCTTTGGTGACTTATGGCAATCTCTTAACTGTAACCTCTTTAAAGTCAAAATAAAAAACAGATCACATACTTCCAATATATAATGGCACAGGATATATATTATCATTCCAAAAGGGAGGAAAGAGAACATAATGAGGAAATACTGTACTAAAGCAAGACCAAAAAACAGCCGGGCAAACTCCAAACTGTATCTCCATGTCTAGTGTCAACGTTCTCTTCAGATCTCCACCTCCTTTCAGCTTTGTTGACTGTGACACATTTCTCTCTGTTGGACTGGTTCCATTCCCAGTCAGCAGGTTTCCTTAGCAGGCATCCCACAGCTCTGGCATCTCCAATATCTTGGGATCTCCAAGGCAATCCAGGCTTTACTATTACTGCTTCATGCAATGGCCTCAATGTTAGAATTCCTAGCCATCCCCCCCCCCACACATGACTGTGCATGCACTGGCAAGATGCTTAGTCATCCCAGGGCCTTACATCCTGCATAATCATGCACTGTGTGATCATGTGATTTGCTCACAGGGTGATCACATAATCTATGCACATGCATGGTGTAGCTACATAAGCCCATATGCGCATGTGTGGGGGAATCTATAAAAGTGGGTCCTAGTTATCTATCTGCTTTCTCTCCCTGCACAATCTTTCCATAGGCTTAAGCACCCCCTTCTGTTCCCTTCCCTTAATAAACTCTTATAGTGGGTTTTATTGTACCTCATGGCTTTTCTCACATGATAAACAGCACCGCTTAATGAATAACATTGCGCTGCTTAATAAATAACACTCAGCAGCTTTCCTTAGTCATGGACAGAGATTTCATAACCACTTTCTTGTATCCTTGGCTCTAAAGCCACATGACCAAAGTTGCCAAGTTCTGCTGCTTACTGGGGCTGGAAAACGGCTCCCTTGTTCAAATACATTTTTACCAGTTTTCTGTTTTTAATGGTTTCCTTCACTTCCTAAACTTGGCTGTTCTGGAACTCTCCCTGTAGACCAGGTTGTCCTTGAACTCTGAAATCTGCCTACCTCTCCCTCCCCAGTGCTGGATTTAAGGTATGTACCACCACACATAGTCCTAAGCTTTTCTTTAATTCCTTTTCAGTAGTTGGAAGCTTAGCTGGGTGGAATCTTGCCCTAAAATCACCACTCCCTTTATTCCATTTAGCATCAGACTTTACTTTAATCTTTTTATTTCCTTGAACACAGGATTCAACTCCCTTAAACTTCCTGGTGCCCCTTTTCTCCTCAAACCATACATTTTGAATTTGTCCTTTCTCAGCTTGCTTCTTTTCACTATAGATCTGCGTAAGACTGGCCACTAAAACACACAACACAGTCAATGCTGGGCTCTTTTGAAATCTCTTCTGATAAAGTTGTTAATCCATACTCTTCAATTTAGTCTTGGGCGTATTTTTTGGCCAAGGACAGAAAACAACCACATTCTTTGCCAAAATATAACAAAAACAATCTCTAGGCCACATACTAGAATTCTTCTCCTCTGAAACCTCTTGAGCCAGGCCCCCACAGTTCAAAAAACCCTCAGCACCATTGTCTTCCATGTTCTTACAAGTATGGCCCATTAAGCCCCACTTAAAGCATTCAACTGCTTTCTAATCCAAAGTCCCAAAGTCCACATCTCATCAGACAAAAGCATGGTGAGGCCTATCACAGCAGTACCCCAGTCCCTGGTACCAACTTCTGTCTTCATTAGGGTTTCTATTGCTGTGAAGAGACACCATGAGCACAGTAATTCTTATAAAGGGAAACATTTAATTGGGGCTGGCTCATAGTTCAGAGGCTTAGTCCATTATCATCCTGGTGGGAAGCATGGCAGCAGGTAGTTAGCCATGGTGCTGGAGAAAGAGCCGAGAGTTCTACATCCAGATCCTCAGGCAGCAGGAAGAAAGAGCTGCACTGGGCCTGGCTTGAGAACCTGAACCCTCAAAGCTGGAGAATCTCGAAAAAGGAGAAAATCTGAAAAGAATTAAGGTTTTCTGCTTGGCACCCTGTTGCTTCCCAGTTGCATGTGAGTCATGCAAGCATAATTCAGGACCCCATGAAAGGATGGGCAGGGAAACTGACACTCTGTTGGAGCTCTGTGTCTTGGCTGTTGAACTTGATATTCAGCATCATACATTTGGTACATTTTCAAGGACCTTTTTTTCCTCAGGAAATCATCTATATTTATAGTATTAATATACTCTGGCAGCCACAATAATCTCACATTTTTCTGGCATCATCTATCCTCAAGGGCCTCCTAGCTTTTGTGCTGAGATGCGATTTCTCTCATATTTTTGCATTTACCTCTTTGAACTGAGAGTCTCTGTCACAGGAGCTGATTCTGCTTTGTGGCTCCTACCTCCTCTGCAGTCCCCCAACGTCAAAACTAGATTCAGAAAGCTGCTCTCCTGGGGACTGCCTCGTGTTTTAGCATGTCACAGGATCCCTTTATGAGAATGCATATAGCAAGTATAAAATCTGTCGCCTATATAGGAGGACTCAGGCTCTCGACATCAGCAGTCTGAAGATTGTTCTGCATCATATATAGTCTTAAAAGTGAGATTAGGTTCTTTTCAATTACAACTGTCAATTAATCTAAGACCTTGTGTGATCAGACAGACATACAATAAAAAAGGTTTGTGTGATAACTTTCAAGGTCTGCTTCTGACATTTAAATTTGCACTTATTGGAGCTTTATATAGATTACAACACTTTGTTAAATTTTTTAAATTGTGTTGAAGTTTACCTTTGCACTAATGATAAAGAAATGGTTTATTAGGTGAATTAATAGAGCAAAACCAGAGTGAGCACAATGCTTAAAGTTTATGACTAAGAGAAGAAATTACTTGCAGGCAACCTCAAGTACTTTAGAGGCATCATTTGCATATAAATACCTTAGATGATAGGCTAATTACAATTGTTTTTATTTATTCATTGAGACCATTTCCCCCAAAGCATTCTTTTAGACTGGAATTTTCATATTCTAACTTCAAGTTTCCTGAGAAGTAAAACAGTATGGTTTTTAAAAACACTGTATTCAATACTTTAGATTCATCTCCGATTATCCTGCTACTCAAAGAGTGAGGTTTGCCAGTTATGTCCTCGACAGCCATGAAACAGCAGTGTCAGATTAAAATGCTACAGACCAATTATTAGTGTCAATCTCAAGAAATGCCAGGTTTATTTATAAAGTTGTTTGAAAAGAAACAGCACTGTGTAAGCTGGTAATTGCAGAGCCCACTCATGGGTTATATCACAGTGGCTGCATTTCTGACTTCAGGGAAAGCAAAGCTTTATAAGGACCCCACAACTTCAGATGGTAGAAAAACAAGAGCACGCCTTTGGATGCCTTTCACCAGTGACAATATTTCCATTGCTTCTTCACACTGCAAATGCTAGTGTCTCATCTTCTTTATAAGAAGTGCTAGACAATAGCCAATAACTTTTATTTTCGTGAGCTGTTTCTACCACCCATCATGTTTCTGCCCCCACTTGAACCAGAAATCATCCATATTTATGCCTCACATGACACATTGTTTGGAGAAACAACTTGAACCGGTCTTTACTGTTTCTCTTAGGAGTACATGGTGTAGTCTCCTGGATTTTTGTTAACTGTGATGTAACTATGTAGCGCAACCCTTTGGTGTATGGATTCAGGGAATATATCATCTATTTAACAGTAGTTATTTGCACAAGTTTTCTATTGTCACAATATTTTTATCCTACAGAGAAAATTGTTGCAAATTCAAGACAGGTGGGAAATTGAAAGCTGTTGTGGGAATAATAATGGACTGAGAGCCTGCGATGGGACTCTAGGGTAGGAATTGATTATGCTAGCATCTAAATTCCAACAGCTGAGCGATGCAATTCAGGCACATGTGTTTGGCTTAACCTTGCCTGTGCATTGTTTCCTCCACCACAAGATATCTAAGTACCCACACCCGGTTCTGGTTCTCTAGGAACAGGATGTATTGTCACAGGCAGGATGTGTGGGGAGTAAATGCTAGTGTTCTGACCTACCCCTTGGAAACCTGCCCCTTGGAAATCTGCCCCTTGAAGACCTGCCCAGCGTCCTGATGTAAAGTCCCCTTTAAAAAAGACAACTGCCCCTCCTTTCCTCCCTTCTTCCTTCTCTCTCTCTCTCTCCATTCCCATGAGGTGTGCACCCTCGACCCTTCTCCTCCCCCCTCTTTCCCTCTTTCTCTTTATCTCTCTATTATAATAAACTTATCTCCACGTGCATGCAGTGCTTGGCTGTGAGTGACTGTTCACACACAGCAGCCTGCTGTTACATCTGCCTGGCATGTTTTCCCTGCACTCTTGGAATACCCTGGCCCTGGTCCCCCATGTACAATATCGTTAACAGTAACACTGACTCCTCATATGTCTTTTTAAACCATTCCCTTATTTTTGCTTATCCCATGTACTGAATTCCTTAAGAACTTCTGTAGTATCTCATATTTTCATTCTTTAAACCTTTCCAGCATGCTGTGAAGAAGAAAAAAGAAAAAGATTACATCTCAGAGTCCATCTCTCTCTTTTGCAAACCCTTAGACTTGATTTTTCTTCTTCCTAATCTGATATGATCCTACCACCATGTCCATGTTCATGTGTTTTAGTGTAGAAGTACTTGAATCTGGTTTGACTGTATGGACCAGCTTGGACTGGTTTGGACACATACACACACAAACACACACATACACATACACATACACACACCCAGAACCCCAAATCTAAAAGGAACCCAAATCACAAAACTATACCTAATGGCAGGGGAAAAAAACAAACAGGGAAGAAAGCAAAGCATCCATTCTGAACACTTACTTATTTATATAAATCTGGCTCCCCCTAGCCAGACACCACCAGGCCTGTTTCTCCATTTATACATTTAAAGGTATTACATCTGTAAGTTCACTTTTTTCTTTTTAAGTTAAATGTGATTTCATATAACACCATCCTGGGGCAATGAAGAAAGCATAACAATCTTAGGAAGTGGAGTGCTCGCACATGCTTGTGTGTGTGTGTGTGTGTGTGTGTGTGTGTGTGTGTGTTTCTTGAAGTGTCTGTTGTAGTCTCCATGGGGACTAAAGCTGCCTCTGCCTAGTGCTGCCAAACCCTGTGTGTCGCTACCCTCTGTTCTGTTTCAGAGGACTTCAGGAAGAAGTCATTTTACAAGTTTTACTATGCTCTGTTACTCATGTTCCTAGCTTGTCCTAGAACTTCTTTAATTTTGCCAAATACAAATAGACTAGATATTATAACTATAATTCTTGCTTGATAATTGTTTTTTATATGTAATTTTACTATGTTAAAGTTAAAACCTTCCTTTTTGAAAAAAAAGAAAAGGGGAAGTGCTGTGGATATCATTCTGTATGCTGTGAGTGTGTGTTGCTCTGATTTGTTTGATAAATAAAACGCTGATTGGCCAGTAGCCAGGCAGGAAGTATAGGCGGAGTGAGCAGAGAGGAGAATTCTGAGAACAGGAAGGCTGAGTCAGGAGTCACCAGCCAGACACAGAGGTAGCAAGATGTGAAGGCAGAACCAAGTAAAGGTACCAAGTCATGTGGCAAAACATAGATAAGAATTATGGGTTAGTTTAAATATAAGAGCTAATCAGTGGTAGGCCTGAGCTAATGGCTGAGCAGTTTTAATTAATATAAGCCTCTGTGTGTTTACTTGGGTCCAAGCAGCCACAGGGTCGCAGGAGCCCAACAGGACCAGGAAAACTTCAGCTACATTAGTCAAAGTGGGTAAGATCTCACAGTCAACGGCCGAGATATCTGGTCTGATTCCTGGTTCCTCTAGGAGCTGTGTGGTGGAGGGCAAGCCTCTTTGCCCATCTGGGCTGTAGTTCCTCTTGTGTCAGACAGAGATGATAATACCATTTGTTGAAAGGGTTTCTGTGACAATTCGTTGAATTATTACATGAAATGTTTGGAACAACATGTGTAAATGCTCAATACATGTGTGTATTTGAACATTTCAAGATGGCCAATAGCCAGAGAGCAGACAGAGGCAGTGTCTGTTTGTATCTGCATCCCAGCTCCTAGCAACTGGCTGGCATGGGATAGGTACTCCTTTAGAATTTATTAATGAATAAATGAGTGAGTGAATGAATGAATGAATGAATGAGTACAAACAAACAAGAGTTCAGAAGGCTGGTTGAAGGAAAGCTGTTGGCTGGGAAAACACATTATAGAGGCTGTAGGGCCTCTGCTGGCCCAGGGAGAGCAGAAGAGTGGGTGGTAGGGCAAGCAAAACCCCACTCAGTCCACCTTCCACAGACAAGAGCTTCCCTCAACCTGCTCCAGCAGAAAGCCCCATCAAGATAAGCCACCCACATCTGCACTGTGAATGGCTTGCATTCACAAGCAGCCCTGTGCTAGAGCGGTAGAGACTTGTTCTCTCTTTGGGAGTGAGGGAGGTGAGGAAGGGTCTTGGGTGAGGTGAGGAAGGGTCTAGGGTGGTCAAAAGACCCCAGGAAGAGATGGCCTCCATTGTGTGGGACTTTGAGCCCCCTGTACAGTCAGTTGTCCACTGTTTTTTTTCTTTCTGGGACAATACACACCATGAAACAGAAGTTTCTTTGACCCAGAGCTAGGTCATCTGAATTCATACTTCACTCATATACATGACAGATTTATTATCCCTGTGTTTCCTGTTCCTGCCTTCCAGCAGTTTGTTTTCTGTTGTCAAAGCAGAAAATACATGAAGAAATTTGTTTGAGCTTCTATTTCTGAAAGAGCAAAGTTGAAGGGCCAGGGCTGGTGACAGGCTTCTTGCTGAGTCCCAAGATTATACAGGCAGTCCAGGACAGAGATCTGGAGCATGTATGTGCAATCAGTTGTAAAGCCACTGTGCTCAGTCATGGGTACCCCACCCTAGCAACTTTATCCAGTTCAAATCACCTTTCCCAAACCACTCACCTGTGAACACCTTAGCTGGTTTAAGTTCTTACCCTCTTTATAACTCACAGTGGGGCTGAAATTTAGTACTTGATGCTTGGGAGGACTCAGCTTAAACACTAGCTATACTGAAAGCAGTACATGCCTTGTAAGCATAGCCAAAGCAAAGTAATGTCATCTGAGTGGCCACCAATGACTCCTCAAGACCCTTCCCTTTTTCTCTCCATCTTGCCTGTTCCAGGGCACCTACCAGCTAGAGTTTCATACTGTTTGCTTCACATGACCCCTGCATGGAGGCCTAGTGCTGGACTACCAACCATGAAGCTCTGACCTGTGTCAGTGTTCCATGAAGACCAGTGGCTGGTGGCCAGACCCCCAAGAAAAGCAGGCAACAGTGATCTTGAGTGTTGACATCATCACCTCCCATACTTCCTGGTTCACACACTGTATCATTCTTTATTCTGGAGAGTTGTTTTTGTTTTTGTTTTTGTTTTTTGAGACAGGGTTTCTCTGTGTAGTTTTGGTGCCTATCCTGGATCTCACTCTGTAGACCAGGCTGGCCTCAAACTCACAGAGATCTGCCTGGTTCTGCCTCCCAAGTGCTGGGATCAAAAGTGTGCGCCACTGCCACCCAGCTTGTTCTGCATAGTTTTATGTCAACTTGACATAAACTAGAGTCATTGGTAAGGAGGGAGCCTCCATTGAGAAAATGCCTCCACAAGACAGGGCTTTAGGCCAGCCTTTAGTGCATTTTCTTAATTAGTGATTGATGGGGTGGGGGCAGTCCATTGTGGGTAGGGCCACTTTGGGGCTAGTATAGTAGTCCTGGATTTTATAGGAAAGCAGGCTGAGCAAGCCATGGGGAGCAAGCCAGTAAGCAGTTCCCTTCCATAGCCTCTATATCAGCTCCTGTCTCTAGGTTCCTGCTGTGTCTGAGTTCCTACCCTGACTTCCTTCAATGATGAACAGTGATGTGGAAATGTAAGCCAAATACACCCTTTTCTCCCCAAGTTGTTTTGGTCATAGTGTTTCATCACAGCACTAGAAACTCTAAGACATTCATAAAAAATTAAAATTCGTCATCCTCTCCCAGGCTCCAGACTTGTGAGCTCCAACTATTCAAAACAAACCTATGATACTTACTTGAATCACTACCCAAAGTAGCATCTTCTGACACTTCATCAACGATGGGATCATGTATAGACTTTCTGATGCTATACTTCTTTTCCTACACAAAAGAACTGGCTCTGTCCATCCCAAGTGCTGCTCCATAGCCTCATACTTCATATTTCACACTCATTCAGAATGTCCAAAGGTGGATTGCATTTGTTCAGCAAATTTAAGTTCTAAGTAATACATGAAAAGATACTGTCCTAAGCCCTTAACATACATTATCTCATCCAAGCATCAAGTACATGAAAAGTAGAATGTAATTAGTACTATCATTTTCAGATGAGGAAGTTTAGTCTAAAAAAAAATAAATTGTACATGCTTTGCACTGATGTAATTAAAGTTTTGTATGTATTTTTAAGGGATGCCTCTCTAAGACTATTTTTGATGCATACTTGTAGGGATTGTTTGAAATATTCAAACAATATCATCTGTACTAACACCCTATCTCTATCATCACTCAGTGGCACCATAGCCAAACATTCTAGCATATCTAAAAAGGTTGGATCTTTGAACATTGATATTAAGAAAAAAAAGACAGCTTACCAAATAAATTTTTACATCACTCTTTATCCTCCCCAGAGTCAGGTATGTTTTTCCTTAAATTCTTAAGGTTGTGTCGAGAGGATGGCTCAGTGGGTAAAGTGCTCAGTGCACAGCATCAAGACCTGCACTTGGATCCTCAGGGCCATGGCAAACCAGGATATGACAGTGCACACCTGTAATTCCAGAAGCGGAGGCCAGAGACAGGGAGATCCTATGGGTTTGCTGGCCAGCTGTTCTATCAATTAGTAAGCTCCAGGTTTAATGAGAGTCCTTGTCTCAAAAAATTAGGTGGACGGTAAATAGGGCATGATGCCCAGTGTATTCCTCTAACCTCTAAGGTGGAATGCACATGTGTACACATATGCGAAACCCACTATAGAGTATACTTTTATCTCATCACTATGTATATATATATCTATATATCTATATCTATATATCTATCTATATATATATATATAGAGAGAGAGAGAGAGAGAGAGTGAGAGAGTATACACTTATCTCGTCACTAAGAGAAAATATCTATGTAGCTTGTAAACATTATGTAGATAATGTTGAGTAGCTAGCAGTTGTGAGTGTGGTGTTTTTACACTTGGACCTCTTTGAGGCTGGGAGTTTTCTCTTGTCAGTCTTTCTACCCTTGAGCAAATTCAAGCTTAACTGAGAGCAGAAATCAAGAAACTAAAGTCAAATAATTTTTCTATTTTTTTTTGTCTTTTACTTTTGAAATGCCAGTGGCTTCAGTGAGCAGAAGTTATACACAGGCAGATTTTTCTAGACACTTCCTGAAATCATAAAGAACACTGCAAGAAGGATGGTTAAATAATTACAAGGTATATGCTTATGTTTTCAGTTATTAATCGTATATATTTGGCTAAATTGATTCTGTTTTCACTGGACCACTTGTCTAAGTGACAGGGCTCATAATCATTCTCATTAGAAACCAATTTAGAAAAGTAATTTTCCAATTAGCATGTATACACCAATGTAGTATGTGTTCCTACGATAAAATAATTATAATAGCTGTTGACAACTTTCAGAAGAAAACAAAGAATTTTGCTAGTGGTAAAACCTAATGAAAAATCTGATGGGTTAAAGTAGAAAAATTGACAAGTACAATTCCATCCACAAGAACAATTTGTTACTGATGATGAAATTGAGAAATAAGCAGAATGAAAGTTGTGAAATTTGTAGTGAAAGCCCGTAGGGTAAAATTAATTTCTTTATAACAGAGTTTAAAGGCAAACAAAAGGAAATTGCTTATGCCAGATGGGATAGGAAAAGCATTGTGAATAAAAATGAGCCCCTCATTCTGCTTACAAATATTTGAATTAAGATGATACCAGTGTGTCTGGTTAATGGAAAAACAGTATTGATGCTTACACCACTTTTAAAGGTTTTCTCATTGTTTTTAAATGGACTTTGTCAACACAACAAAAATACTTTAAACAATATATTAACTTTGGCACTTACTACCATAGTACACTTTATTTTCTGTGAATTATTATTTCAGGCGAAACAGGAAGAATACAAGAGGGTGCTGGGCTCAGAGCTCTTCTTCAGGTCCCATCACTTTGCCTCTGTGCAGAAGGAGCTCATGCTACTCACCATATGCCAAAGGGACAGCTTCACTAGTGAATTGAGATTAGGATTACCTAATCTTCTAGCGGTTAAATTCTATGCTACTCAATGAGGTAACGAAAGCGAGTGTGTTTTATAAGCCATAAATCACATGCATGTAAACGTTGATTTTGTGGTTTAATTGTTTTGGGAATGGCCTGAAAATTACCTCCAGTTTTGTCCTATATTTTATCTGAACTGTTGTTTCACAGCTGCTGGCTTTCTTCTTGTAAGCTCGGGCATTTTTATGCATAACATTTCAAGACTAATCATCGAGGCTGTGGCTGATGGTGCCCTCTTCTGCTCTGAGCACCCACGATATTATTTAGCACTTACCACACCACTATTTATTTTTATATACATTTGTCTTTTCCACTTGGCTTCAGTGTAAACTCTTAAATATTAGCACTAATACTAAAAGTATTGCTAGTAATAGCCAATGCTTATTGTTTACACTATGCCCTGCACTATGCTAAGCATGTTAAATGGACTATCAAATTTAATAAGTAGAAAATTGCATCATATTTTCCAGTAGGCTCACATAATGCATCTGGACTATAATGCATATTAGCACTTCATATCTGCCAGCTCTCATTATCCAAAAATGAGAAACTAAAGGTATAAATATGAATTTATATACTACAAGTATTTAGTCTACTCTTCCCTCCAACAAGCTGATGCCTCTGAGTGAATGTGAGATCACTCAATATCAGTTCCCATATGTCTCTCATGGCATGATGATTAAGCAGTGGAAAAGATAAATATAGACATTTGGGGTATTATATAGACTGTGAGTGCAGACTCTAGTTGTTACTAAATGAAAGAATTTTTATGTTGGAGGAAAACTGCTCATATCAGACTTTTTAAGGGGAGTGTGTAGCCATCCCCAGTGTGGAAATTTACAAGAAAACTTTGGATATTGTTTGCCTCTAGGAAATTTCTTCCATGCTTATTGAGTTATCAAGGAAGTGAGAAATAAATGCATCAAATTAAAATAAGAAGGTAGGGACTTTGAAAGAATGAGTAATGTGGGAAATGTGGGAAATAGTTACTGGCATGGTATAGTAGAAAAAGCACACAAATACCAACTTACCTACCACTGTCCAAGTGTCTCTGCTCATAGGCTGAGAAAACAGATCATAACCCCCACCTGTAGGCCCAATTCACTTTGTGATACTCGGCCAACACCAGAGGCTGGTGTTCAGTCAATATCTACAAACAGGGCTGCACCAATTGTTAAAGCAACAAAATGAGTCCCATGTAGTTTGTTAGACAACCAGCATCCTAAGGCTCTTTTGTGTTCACTGGCTTAGCTGACCAAAAAACCTTCCTACAGTACACTCTGGTCTTCCCAAGGAGTAAACGAGGCTTTCAAATCCAGCCTCAAGACAGCTTCCAAGACTCACACCTCACACTTTTGCTGGTGTGCTATGTCTACCATGATTGACGGTCAAATTGCCCAACACCCTAAGTAGAAGATCCACATCCTGTGTACCCCATAGTCCCTTCCACAAAGCCTTGTGTTTCTTCCCTACCAACCTATTTCTCCCATTGTTGTTTAGTTACTGCCAAGTCCTTTCTGCTGTGCCTTCAACTTTATTGAGGACACCAAGAGCGTGAGGCAGGGATGTCCTCTGTGGACACATATTTACCGCCGCCTTCTTTCTGTTTTATAGCCTTATTTGAAACAAGAATCTCTACTTGAAATTTAGACCTTGTCTAGTCCCAGTTCTTCAGGAATCTTGTTACAGAAATGGCTTTCTACTACTTTGTACCAAGCAGAATGTGACATACATTAGTTCTGCATATAAAAATAAAGAAATCCTCTTTTGACTACATGGTCTTCAATAGGTGTCTCATTTTGCCTTATTTTCATGTGTTTCTGTTATACCTAGTTCCATTCCATTATGATGCTTAAAATATTTACACTTGGTTATATGGTATAGTTAAATATTAAATTTGACTTCATGAGATTTGCATACAGCATGGTCTGTGTCTGCTTTTGTTTACTTTTTATTTTTTTGGCTTTTCAAGGAAAGATTTTTTTGGGTAACCCTGACTGCCCTGGAACTCACTCTGTAGACCAGGCTGACCTTGAACTCAGAACTCAGAGATCCACCTGCCTCTGCCTCCTCAGTGCTGGGATTAAAGATGTGCGCCAACATTGCCCAGCTTTTGTTAACTCTTATAATCCCTAGCACATCCTACATGTCTTGTTGGTTATCTGTATTTAGTAGCAGCTTATAAATAAATTAATTGCCATACTCAGCAATAGCAATGTGATAATACATAAAAAGTATCAGATCATAGAAGTGAATACAGACTTCAAATACCTAGTTTTTTAAATGTTTAGAAAAGAGTTTTTTTTTTTTTGCCATGGCTATTTATGGTTCAAATCAAAGAATCTTATAAGACTTTTAATTTATTTAAATTCCTTTTTAAAAGTGTGTGTGTGTGTGTGTGTGTGTGTGTGTGTGTGTGTGTGTGTTTGAGTGCAGGTGCCCAAAGAGGCCAGAGAGAAAGTTGGATGACCTGGATCTAGAGTTGTGAACCACCTGATATGAGTTCTGGGAACCAAACTAACCACTGAGCCATCTCTCTATTTCCTCACAAGTTTTTTTTTTTTAATGCTAGAATTCAGATGTTTAAACTGAAGTCATCAGAAACTGATAATCACTAATAAATCATTAAAATGAAGGTTTGTTTCAAAGATAGCATTTTTGCTTATTCATTCATTTGTGTGTATGTGTGTGTGTGTGTGTGTGTGTGTGTGTGTGTGTGTGTTTCCTAAAGCTACACAAAGTGCTGTAGAGAAAAGACAATTAAGTATAATATGCTATTCATGCTCTCATGGCCTTTGTTATTTGTTTGAAGAGGCTAGAGAATCATATGTTATTTTGAAATGGAAGTTGACAAGAGATGATTAAGTTGTGAAAATACTGATTAATGAATTAGTCTTCTTTAGCATTCATTGAAAATGCCAGTAGTTGCATATCATTTCCTGGAAAGGGCCAGTGTGACAAATCTTATGTAGAATGCCTCTGGTAGCTAATGTGTGTATGACAACCACGTTAAGTGAAAGAAAGGGTAAAGGTGACCAGGGGGTAAGCCAAGTCCAAGTCATATATGTCTTTATAGTTTCACAATCCTTGAATGTATTGGAATTCACAGAATGATTTTATGGTCAGCAAGTCACCTTGGAAACTGTACCAACTATATAGAAGAAAAGTCATGGGGAAAATGGCTGACAGAAGGCAAATAGATGAGGTCTGCACATTCATACAACATTGCTATGGGATGTCACTGCACAGAAGCTATATTTTTTGGGTTATTGAGTGAATACAGTCAGATGGAATGGAGTGAGTATTCTACAGAAATATAGCACAACTTCCAAGATTCTTGTTACAGGGGTTTGAAAAAATGATGGTATCATTTACTGAGAAGAAGAAACACCTATCAAGTATGGAAATTTATGGCAAAACATAAATCATTCTGCTTATACATACTAAATTAAAGTGTCAGTGGAAAAGCCAATAGTAGGTATACATGAGACAGTTCTCATATAAAAAAAAA
>CABHPP010149188.1:11740-23971 GCA_902168425.1 Peromyscus attwateri | reverse complement strand
GGGCCCATTATGCCAGCGTAAATCCATGGTAACGTGTTCAAAGGGCTGCAACCAACTACCACAGTGTTTGGGTCTTAATAGGTGATATTTTTGAGATACATAATTGGGATCTGAGAAGTAAGGCTGTGTGACAGGCCATTCTTTTAGCCATCTTAACAGAAGCTGGGCCTACGGGAGAATACCATTCTCATGGTGCCACAAGCACCAAGATGACCCGAGTCACAGCTGTACTGCAGGCAGCTGGGTAGGCAATGGCTATTACCCAGAGTTCACTTCGGCAGGGAAAGCAGCCTTCAGTTCTGAGGTCTTCTCTCTGTTCATTGGCACTCCTCACTGGTGGACAAAGGAACCCCTGGATGGATAGTGGATGATGTCATAGCTTTCTGCAGCTTCTCATGAGAGCTCAAGAGATCGGAGAGCTTGTTTTGGTAATTAGTGGACAGGCTAGCCTCCGAGCAAGGACCTCAGGTCACTGTCAAGAGGAGACACTAGGGATTGAAGAGATGGCTCAGTGCTAAAAACACTGGCTGCTCTTAAAGAGGCTCTGGGTTCAATTCCAGGCACCCAGATCCTAAAGGCTTGTGCCACTATGCCAAGCTGTAAAGCTTTACCGTTGACTTAACTGGATTTAGAGTCACCTAGGTGATACACCTCTGACTTCTCTGTTGAGGCTATTTCCAGAGGTCCTTAATAGAAGAGGGAAGAGAAGACTCAACTGCATGTTGGCGGCGCCACTACAATAGGCTGTGATCCCGAACTGGACAAAAAAGAAAGGAAAAGGAAATAACATAAGCGCCAGCATTCATCTGTCTCTGGTTCCTGCTCTACCCAGATGTGAGCAAGCCGCTCACACTTGGCAACAATGCCTTTCCTGCCATGACGCACTCTGTCGTCTCAAACCGTGGTCCCTCTTATCGGGTATTGGTTCCCAGCATGGAAAAAAGTGAGCGATATTAAAGTCCATGAAGCCAAGGGCAATGGGGCTTGGTGCCCCAAGCCTGGCTGTGTCCCTGTGGGAAGGAAGATCACTTACCTGGCGACCACGACATGAAGGAGAAATCTGTCACCTCACTGCTTACAGAAGGCAACCTTCCCAGAGTCCCCAGAAGTCGAGTCCCGCCGATGGTGCTTTTTGTACTAGTCCCCAAAGGGTTATCTTTGTTCCAAGTTATGGTCCACGTTCCTCATTTTCCATGGCCTCTGTTGCTGTGCTCCCATCCAGCCGACACTCATCATAAACTATACCTCTCTTCCTAGCTCCATGTGTGCATATGTGTGCACGGCATGTGTGGGGTGTGTGTGTGTGTGTGTGTGTGTGTGTGTGTGTGTGTGTGTGTCTTTAAAAAAACCTTGACAAAAACAACTTATGGAAGAAAGGGTTAATTTGGCTCACAGTCAGGTTCCAGTCATTCTGTCCTGGTGAGGAAGTCACAACGGCAGGAGCTTGATGGAGCTGGTCACGTGATATCCAGACGCGATCGCTGAATTCGAAGAACGCACACATGCTTACTTGCTTGTTCGCTTTTCCTCAGCTCACGTTGTCTTATACAGCTCAGGATCCTCTGCCTAGGGAGTACCTGCCACCCCAGCGAACCCCTCTTCCCACTTCAGTTAACATGATGGAGACCATCGCCGATAGACACGCCCACAGGCCAGCCCTCATTTAAACACTCCTTTTGCATAGACTCTGTTCATTTGACAATTAAAACTTACCATCAGCCCTCCCTCGTGACATCATTAGTATATTTCTGCTTCTTTATTCCACTGTCTCTCCTCAGAGGTAGGGTACCTATCCTCTCCTTGCTTAGCCAAGTGCTAGCCCTACAGGAGAAACAGAAGGGACTCATGAAGGAAGAAGCACACTCCCAGGAGAGTGGCCCCTAGAAAGAAGGCCACCCTGGAGCTCTCCTTGGCTATCCCTTTACTTTTTTCTAAGGAACACTGTCGCTGGTATTTCTCCAAGTCTTGTCAATCAAGTTCCAACAGAGTGGTGTAGGGTTTAATGTAAGCACCATTCTCCCCAGACATGAACGCCAGGGTCATCGTGGCCCAGTACGCATGAAACAGTGTGCTCGTGCTAGAGTAGAAATGGCTTCCTTAGAGCACATTAGAAAACATCTTCATGAAGTGTTCTGGGGGCACAGGCCTGTCATCCTAGCTACTCAGGTTGCTAATGTATAAAGGTTACAGTTTCAGAGCTGGCCTAGGGAAACTGACGAGACCCTGACTCAAAACTAAAAGTAAAAAGAGGGCCGGGAATGTCATTCAGTGGTAAGGTACTTTCCCAGAATCTACCAGCTACACCGGGAATCGTTCAGTGGTAGAGCACTTGGCTAGAATCCACCTGTCAGGGAACAGGGGCATGGCTCAGTGGTAGAGCACCTACCTAGAGTCCCCCAGTGAGGGGCTGGGGTGTGGCTCAGTGGTAGAGCACCTGCCTGGAATCCCCCAGTGAGGGGCTGGGGTGTGGCTCAGTGGTAGAGCACCTGCCTAGAATCCCCCAGTGAGGGGCTGGGGTGTGGCTTAGTGTTACAGCACCTGCCTACCATGTGCAAGACCCAGGGTGAAAAAAATAAAAGAAAATGTCGACATGACACCTAAGATTTTTCTTAACTAGGGGCATCATGAAGCAGACCATTAGGACTGTGAGATGTAACAGTTAGAGTTGAGTGAATTGTGCTCCGGATGGCCTGGCCCAGAGCCATCATTGTGAGGGACTTGGGTCTCATCACACACACACCCCTGCAGTAGCTGCCATCTCCTCTAGCAGCTGCCGTGCGTTCTGGGGTGTCTGCTCAGCAGTATGGAGGTTTTTGACACAGCTGATTGCCAACTCTGAAAGTTTCACTAAAACATACTGTGGTGTTCTTTTCCTTCTCCTTTATTCGTATTTCTTGAGTATGTCTGTGTGGTGTATGCACGTGTATGTTTCCGACTGCAAGTTCCTGTGCTGAGGCTAGAACAGGGCATCCAGTGCCCTGGGCTAGCACTCTCCTCCTTGTGGCCTTGAGACAGAGTTTCTCACTGATGCTGGGGCCGGGCTGGCAGCCAGCAAGCCCCATATACAAAGCTCCAAAAACTTACATATGGAAAGAAAATTCGCTCAGTACATTTACACCTTCATAAATTCTGCTTTTGTGATATTATTTTTTGGCGAAATAACTTATTTTTAATACCATAAAGTTGACTTGTAAGTTCATCTTCCTCTCTCTCTGTTTCATACAATGCCTGGCTTACAAGCAACTGTAACCCAAACCAGCTTTTTATGTGAACACAGGGGATCTGAACTCAGATCCTCACGCAAAGAATCCTTACACACTGAACCATCTCCTTGGCCTTCGACTTAGAGAGACTGTTCTATCTTTTGATCCTGGAGGCTTTGTGGCCCATGGTAGAAACGAAGAGTTTGTATGTGTTTGGAACTCAACCTGTCGTAAGTTCAGCTTGTTTGGGTGCAGTACTGATTAAAATTCTGCACGGTTAAACTCAGCCCAGTGTGCCTGCTGGTGTGGGTAATGACAGAGTCCTCTGGACTCCTCCTCCTCAGACAGGCTGTCTTTAAAACATCACTGTGTGTTAGATGGATGTTCTGAGGAGCCTTCAAGCGCCTTGAAAAAAAAAATTTATGTATGGAAAGAAAATTCATTCAGAACACTTACCCGTTCATAAATTCTACCCCTGGAATATTATTTTTCTGGAAAATGGCTTTATTGAGAGATGGCTCGCATACCATAAAGTTCACCTTTTAAAAACACACAGTTGAGTGACTGTTAGTATATTCAGATATTTAGTAGCTCAAATCACTATCGACACTATTTAATTCCTGAGCATTTGCATCGATGACAAGGGAACACTCTTGTGGCTTTTCTCTTTTCTTTATTTCTTCTTTATTAATGAACTACCTATCCTAAGCTTGCTAATCAAACCCAGCCCCTCTTCCCCGCCAACTCCTAGCAACAACTGCTAGTCCACTTTCCACATTTGTACCTGACTGACCCTACTCTGGACATCTCCTGTCTCAAATATTCTAAGCTGACTGAGCACGCGTACAGTTCATTTGTGTCTGTGTTTCCGTCCAGTGATCCTTTCATGGCTTCAGAGTTTCAGGCCATTTTGATCAGAAAACCCCCATTTTTCCCCACCTTAACTTACATTCCCCTTATATAACATTCATTCCTGTCTCCTTGCCTGTATTCTTGGTTTTTGTGTGTACATGAGTATCTTAGTTGGGATTTTTATTGCTTTGGTACAATTTCATGACCAAAAAGAACTTGGGGAGGAAAGGGTTTATGTCTGCTTACATTTCCTCATCATAGTTCATCAGCAAAGGAAGTCAGGGCAGGAATTCAAGGCAGGAAACTAAAGGCAGGAACTGAAGCAGAAAGCGTGGAGGAGTGCTTCTTACTGATTTGTTCCTTGTGGCTTGCTCAGCCTCTCTTCTTAAACCACCTAGGATGAACAGCCTCCAGTGTACTCTGGGCTGCCCCCACATCGTTAATCAGAAAAATGTTTGCCCAGAGGCCATTCTTGCAGGGCCATTATTTTCCGTTGCGGTTCTCTTTCCCCAAAATGACTCTAGCTGTGTCAGCTGGACAAAAATAAACCAGTACAACGGGTGTACACACGTGCAAATATAAATGTGTGGTATGAGTGTGGAGGCCAGAGGTTGATGTCAGAGCTCACCAATTTAGCTCAGCTGGCTTGCCAGTGAGACCCAGCGATCTTCCTGTCTCCACCTCCCCAGAGCTGGAATAACAAGTGGACACGACACTTGGCTTTTTTTTTTTTTATTTTTTTTCTTTTTGGTTTTTCGAGACAGGGTTTCTCTGTGTAGCTTTGCACCTTTCCTGGAACTCACTTGGTAGCCCAGTCTGGCCTCGAACTCACAGAGATCCGCCTGCCTCTGCCTCCCGAGTGTTGGGATTAAAGGCGTGCGCCACCAGACTCTTGGCTTCTTCATGTGTGTCCTAGGGGGATCAAACTTGGATGTTCAGGCATGTGTGGCAAGCACTCCACCAACAGAGTCATCTCCCCAGCTCTCTGTTTCTGTTCTTCACCCTTTCTATCATTTTGTACAGATTCTCTCTCTCTCTCTCTCTCTCTCTCTCTCTCTCTCTCTCTCTCTATATATATATATATATATATATAATCTTATTTTAAGCTATGTATATGTGTGTCTGCATATGAGTATGTACACTTGAGCACTGGTGCCCATGGATACCAGAAGAAGACATCAGTTTTCCTGGAGCTGGAGTTACAGATGGCTGTGAAAGGCTGGATGCGGGTGCTGGGAAATGAACTCACATTCTCTACAAGAGCAGTCAGTATCCTCTTTTAACCACTGAGCCACCTCTCTAGCCCCCACTTCACCGACTCACAGTGTTGCCCTCAGCCTACCTGCAGGAGAAATAAACATAACGTTCCTGTGATCCTTCTCAGATGTACCTTCTTCTCGTACATCTGCCTAATCCCATGTCCTCCCCTGTCTCTTAGGTGGTCCCTTGTTGGTGCCCTCTGCTCTTTCCAGACATCCTTCGTGGATTTGCCTGTTCCGTTTCTGTGCTCTCTCTTCCACTCACAGTAACTCCACATTCACAGCTTTGAGCATCTCCCTCCCTCCTGACGGCCCTTTGAGTCCCCCACCTACTTTCCCCATCCATGTCCCCTAAATTCTTTAGGAAGCAGGTTGCTTTCTGGGGGTGCCTTTCTTCCCTTGCGATGCTTACCTAGGTTCCTGTTTCCACCTTTCTTGGTTTACTATAATTTCTCTCCATGCCACACCTGGCATTTTCTAAATTTCCAAATCGCAGTTTTCTTCCTTCCCTTCCCCATGACTGTAAGGTGACACAGAACTCTTTTGACAAGCACTTTCTCCTCTGGCTTCGGCACCTTTGACTCCAGTGTCCATTGCCTTCCCAAATATAGCTGCCCACTTCTTTCTCCGTCTTCCTATTTTCTCCTTTTCGATTCTCATAGTGCCATATGGTTCCTCTCTGTGTGGATAAAGTCCAGAATCTCTTCTGCACTCCGATGTCCTGCCAGCTCTCAGACTCATCACTTACAACAGAACTCACACCCTGGCAGATGCTGTCTTCCTGAGTTCCTGCCACAGCGCAACCCACGTCGGAAGCCGGACATCTATCACCCCCGTGCCTGCCAAAGATGACAGCCATCGTGTACTCAATGGCTCTTGGGTTCCATCTTGGCTGAGGCTCTCCATCCATCATCCCTGCTTCTCCTTGCCCTCATCCAAGTCCCAGCCCTTCACTCCTGTGCTCCAGACTGTCACCAGACACGCTTCTCACCCTGTTCCATTCCATCTTAACAGGGCTGCCAAAGCGCCCGTCGACCCCCAACAAATGTCTTGTTATGTTGATTTCCTAATCAACATTTTTTTTTTCAAATCCCTCAAGCCCTTCTGATCTCCTTAACTGGGTTATGAGTTTCCACACCTCAGATCTTTCCAACTTTGTTTTTCATTCTCCCTCATAGCCTCTGTGTTATAGCATAAGCAAACCTGTGGCCCTTCCTTCCTGTGTTCCTCGGTTCCAAGCACCAACATATCCTGGATCTTTACTCTAAACCGATGTCCTTTATGACTCTTTACTTGTATATATTAATTGTTGACGTTTCCATATATGTATATGAATATATTATGATAATATTCAGCACCCACAACCCTCTCTTGTCTATTTCCACTTCCTCTGATCCACTTCCTCTTCCCACCCTCTTCCACTTTTCATGTCTTATTTTTGTGTATGAACTAGTAAGTTTACCTCGGGTTGCTTATAGGAGCATGGGGAGGGCTCATTTACATGAGCACAAGCTATTCACCACTGAATAAAATTACACCACCCCAGTAACCATCAACTGTCAGTAAGATCCTCAGGAAGGGGCTGGACCTTATGAGCTGCTCTATTTATCTGTCCTTAACTGCCCATCAATCCTCAGGGAAGAGCCTGTACCCCATCCCCCTATCAACTGCTGATTGTCTGTAGATCCTTGGAAAGGAGTGGGAATGTAAGAGCCCCTTCCCTCTCTACCAACCTTGAACTGTCTATAGATCTGCAGGAAAGAGGGGCGGGGCCTCCATGGTGGGGTATTTATTTCTGCCTCAGCTCTTAGGTGTTAAGTTCTTTTTTTCTCCTTGAGATCTTTTGAAAATAGATATTCTTGCTCCCTTGGATTTCCAGAATTCCGTGTGTGTGTGTGTGTGTGTGTGTGTGTGTGTGTGTGTGTGTGTGTAAAGAACATGTAAGGACTTTTTGTTCTTTTAAATTGTAGTGTGTGTGTGTGTGTGTGTGTGTGTGTGTGTGTTGTGTTGAGGAGGAAGATATGGAGGAAAAGACATCTTGCAAGAGTCAGTTCTCTCCTTCCACTGTGTGGGTTACAGGGTTGGAACTCAAGCCATTAGGCTTGGCAGCAAGCTTTGCCTACGGAGCCCTCTTGCTGTTATGGATTTTTCACACTTTTTCCTCGGTTGCAGTTATAACATGTGCTTGTTTCGTGCGGTCCCCCAGAGTAGGAGATGGGCCTTTCCATTGTCACCTCTCCTAATATAGCAACAGTGTATCTGCAATGTCATCTACTCTGCAGATTTCTTGGGAGAATGAATGTTTTCACCTCGGTAACATTCAGAGAGATTATAAAAACTTGAACTGGGTGGATGATAGTCTTTGAAGTTACTCTCCAGACGGTTCTGCATGGTGGTGTGTGAACTCATATTTTTAGTCAGCTGAGGTACGGGGGTTGAAGGGATGGTAGAGGACCTGCTAGCATCCTTCCTCTGCAGTACCCATGATTGGGAGGTGTACCATTCCAGGGTACTTTCCCATGTCTCCTGATCATCTGTGGTTCTCTATGCTTAAGGTCCTCTCTTTGGTTCTGTAAGCTTAAGAAAGGAAAATTGTGCTAATAATTGAATTAGTAATGAGGGAAGGTGCATTTTGGGGAGGTTGAGTGGCTTCACCAGTGACCTGGTCCAGCCTGACCTCTCCAGTTTCATGTTCAAGCCTGGCATCAAGCCCCGTCTTACCTGGGAATGACATTTCTCCCTCTGCTGGGAGGAAGGGAGTGACTCCAGCGAGCTCCAAAAGGCAAGTGCCTCAAAAACAGCCACATGGAAATTGTGATATTTCACTGAACTCAGAACCAAATCTGCATTTTTTTTTTCTTTATAGAAACATTCTGTGTGCCACATGCCTGGGGAGCCAAGAAGAAATCATACTTTGGCTCGCTGCTCCACCTTGCTAAGCTCAGACACTGTAAATACCCTCCTCTTCTCTCATAACATTACATTTTTTCATGAATCCATCATAAAGGAGCCACTTTGTAGGTTTGGCTGGTGCTAGTGAAAGACTTCATTTTCTATTTCACAGCAACTCTTCAGCGGGAATAAAAAAAAAAGAGTGCAGTGTTGACAGACTGGAATTCTTCATCTGGGTTTCAGTGCCTGCAGATAGAGTTGTGGAGAAGCCAACAAGAAGGATGCAGAGAGGGTCATGCCTAGTCTAGATAGCTCTCCATCACCACCACCAGGTCTTCCTCGGGGGATTGGAGTAAAAGAGGGCCTCCACTTTCATCTTGACGTACGGATTCTTTCCAAAGTATACACTAGTTCAGAAATGTTCCTCTGATCTTCCAGTGTACCTAAACTCACCAGCATGCTGAGTGATGGACATATCATGCATTATGTGTGGATAGAAGTCCCAATCACTTTGTGTAATAAAAAATGAATGGTTCTTAGGCTTTGCTGTATATCATAGTTCCATGGAGGCCACAGTATATACATGCTGGATGGCTGAGGGTGTGGTAAAGCTCTTGCCCAGAATCCCTCAGATTCTGGGACGTGACTCAGTGGTAGAACACCTGTGTACTAGAATCTCCCAGTGAGCTGCTAGAGTGTGGCTCAGAGGTAGCGCACCTACCTAGAATTCCCCAGTGAGGAACTGGGGTCATAGCTCAGGGGTAGAACATCTGCCTTGCATGTATAAGACCTTGAATTCCATCCTTAGGACTGCCCCCAAACACAAAACAAACCAGAAAGTCAAGCTTGACCCCTACTCCATGACATTCTCATTCAGTATTTCTAGGTTGTGACTATGAGTTTGTGGGTGTGCACCGCCACATCCACGTAGGTGTCCATCTTGTTTGATTTAGTTTGACTCAGGCTCCCATGGAGGCCAGGTTTGCTTTCTAACTCCATATGTATCCAAGGATGACCTTTAACTCCTGATCCTCTACCTCCAGCTCTAGTTCTGGGATTACAGGCACTCCACCACACCTAGAAGGGCAGCCAGAGCGAACTCCAGTTGGTTTGGTTTGGTTACTGCAGAGTGTTCACCTAAAATTTCGTTTGCTGTTCCTCAGTGTATTTTTCATTAGACCTGTTTCTTCCCTGGTCTGGTCCTGTTCCCTCATTCCTGAGGACCTCCTCTGTTCCCGTGCTATGCAGATATCACCAGAAGCTTCCCTAATAAAGCTTCTTCTTACAGATATTTCACTGGTTTGTGACAGGATTGAGATGCTGGGGGAATAGCTCAGTTGGTAGAGTGTTTGCCTTTTAAGCACAGGGACCCGAGTTCAATCCCTGGCACCCACATTAAGAAAAAAAAAAAAAAAAAAAAAGGCAGGTTCAGTGACTCCAGCTTGTAAATATCTCAGGCTTATAATCTCAGTGCAGAGGAGGCAGAAACAGGTGGACCTCCAGGGCTACTGGAGAGTTTGTCTAATTGAATTGGTGAGCCCCAGATCCCAGTGGCAGACCTTATCTCCAAAAGTAAGACAGACGGTTCTTGAGGAATGACAGCCAAGGCTGACCTCTGACCTCCACTGAGAGTACATTCATATGTACACACATATATGCATGAAATAAATTGTGGTTTTAAAAGTGTGTGTGTTTGGTGTGAGTGTGTGTAAGTGTGTGTGTGGGGGGGGGGGTAGAATGTACTCGTACACGTCCTGTAATCCACGTGTAGAAATTAAAAGACAACTCTTTGGAGTCAGCTCTCTCCTTCGACCACGTGAGTTCTGGGAGTCAAACCCAGGTTTGCCAGGCTCACGTGTCAAACACGTACCTCATCAGCCGTCTCACCAGCCCCCAAACTATGATTTTTTTTTTTTAAAGGCCTGATTAATTGCACGATCACTTTGAGAACTAGTCAGGTGTCTTTGCGACATCCCAGCCCTGCCAACCTTGCTGGAGCTCATCCTTGCAGTTCTGCAGCTGTCTGTACACCCCCAGACAGAAGCTCCCTGCTGGCAAGGCCTGTCCTGCTGTCTGCCCGACTCTGCCCTCTCTCAGCCTAGGGTACTACCCAACCCATTGGAGGCGCTCCATGTTTTTTTGTTTTTTTTTAAATGAGTGACAGCATAAGCTCATCCCAGAGCCATGATCTCCCAAAACATTTCAGCATGTTTCGAGTTCTGTGCCTGAGAATATCTTACAAACATTTTCCAGATTTAATTGAGGCTTCTGGGAAGTCTTGCTGTGTTTTTTTTCTTGCAAAAATAGGAGGTCGTTACCAGGAAGTCTTAGCATACCATATTTATCTGGTGAGTTTTGAAAATACTGAGTCATGGGACTAATGACTCAACATAGTATTTTCCAAACTGTGAGATAATCTTTGGACTTTGCAAGATTATTATATTAAGTGTACTTTAGTCTGTCAGGGAAAAAAAAATAAAAGCCTGTATTTTCACATTAGAATTCAAAGAACATCTGTTGAGTATTGGAAATAACATATTTTGAAAACCAACTGATGCGTGCACCGCCTGCTTCCGCCTGCTAACGGTGGCGGGTCCTTCTGATAAGATTGTCTGGTGACATTCCAGCTTTCACAGCCCACCGTTGTTTGGCAACTTACTGTCTTCCAGTGACATTGTGTGTGTGTGTGTGTGTGTGTGTGTGTGTGTGTGTGTGCACATAGGTAGATGTGCCTCAGTCTCCACCTTGTTTTTGAGACAGGATCTCTTACTAGGCTCCTTGGCCACTGAGCCACAGCTGAAGCTCCCACAGCATTGCAGTTTAGCATTGGGGTTCCAAGGACACACCCCAGTGTCCAGCTTACTTACCTGGGTTCTAGAGATTGAACACACATTCTGACATGCGGGGAATATAGTTCAGTTAATAGAGTACTCACCTAGGATGTACAGCCCTGGAGTCTATCCCCAAAGCACTCCATGAACATGTAATCCCAGCACTAGGGAGATAAGAGGCCGGAGCATCAGGAATTCAAGGTCATCCTTGGATACAGAGCACATTAGGTCCTCAAGCCTGTGCAGTGAATACTTTGCCCACAGAGCCATTTTCTTAGCCCTCTTCCTGGAATCTCTAGACACCATCTACCCCTCCAAAGACATGCCTGATGTGAGATTTTCAGTTTCTTGTTTTAGGGTGGGATTAGAGAAGAGACTAATTCCTGGGTGACACAGAACTGTGGAGAGTGGGTGGCAAGGTTTGCCACTACGGCTGTCCTTACCACCAAGGAGATGAGCCCTTGGGTGGAGCTCAGCTCCCCCCAACAGAGGCAGCAGCGCAGCCCTGTGCTCCAGGCTGGTTCTCACCTCCTGTCAGCTTTCTCCTCTCCTATCCCAGTTTGTCTCGTTAGCACTCTTCCTTAGTGAGTAAGCACCATATGTCTTCTTTGAGAGCTCGGTTTCTGGAGTTTCCCAGCACATGTGCACATGTGTACTGACAGGGAAAAGAGGCACGAGGCGTCCTGCCAGCCAGCCGTCCTCACCAGAGTAGCCAGCTTCAGAATCCTGCCTTCCGGGGTTCATCTGCCCCACAGGCTTTTGTTTGTCCTGAAACATGACCCTGGAGTTCCTTTGACACTTTTGGAAGTCCCACGAAGTAGCCTGGTGGACTGTTGGCTTTTCGGAATGGAAGAAAGCGAAGAAAAGACAGTCTTCTTCAGCATTCAGTCATCCAGGGCAGGCTGTACCACACCCGATACCCTTCCTTCACCTTCTTGGGCCCTGGTGTGGAAAGGCTAGCACATAAAATCATAAAGGAGGAAGTCGGGGCTGGAGAGAGGGCTCAGCCGTTAAGAGTCCCTACTGCGTTCAGTTCCCAGCATCCTTGTGGAACAGTTAACAACTGCCCGTAACTCCATTTCCAAGATATCCATGCTGTCTGATGGCTTCCTTGGGCACCTGCACTCAAGTGTACATAGCCACACAGAGATATAAGTATACACACACACACACACACACACACACACACACACA
>CABHPP010149188.1:0-11730 GCA_902168425.1 Peromyscus attwateri | reverse complement strand
ACACACACACACACACACACACACACACACACACAATTTTAAAGGTAGGGGGCTGGGCTCCTGCTCTTGTCTTTCCTTGTTCTCATCTAGCTCCCCCATGCAAAAAACAGAACAACAACAACAAAAAACCATGCAACAAATGTTTCCTGCTTCTGAGAGGATTGGTTTCTGTAATGCGGCGCCCACTCCCCCCGTTCAGCCTTGAATGCCTGTCTCCTCTGAAAGCCTGGTTGTTGAGCATCCAATTTGTCTCTTTTCTTCTCCACTTTGCTGCTCTTTTCTTGCACTGGGGGCTGTCTCTTTATCAAAAACAGACAGAGGGTGAGCCCGTGACACCTCAAGGCAAGCAGCTGCTTGAAGCGTTTTTCTGGATTCACCTTGACATCTTTTCAACAGAGAAGAAAAAGCCAGGGTTGAGAACCTGTCCTATTCACTCAGGCATCGGCAGCTGCCTCTCAAAGCCGCTTCACAAATAGCCTCGTTGCTCGATACTTCTCTCCCTAAGGTTTTCTCCAGTTGTTTCGAAAGGACAGTGATTTTTCCATTCCCTCAAGAACGTGCCTGACATTGGCATGTGTGCCTGTGTGTGTACATGTATGCTTTTACGCACGCATGTGTTGCTGCTCACACGCCATTGGCATTCATCCAAAGCCCGGCCAAGCCTCGTGGTTGCTTTGGTGCTCACATACCGTTATCAAGGTCTATATTAATAATAAGGGCTGGGGGGATGGCTCCGTCAGTAAAGTGCTGGACTAGAATGCCATACCCAGAGCATCGACCACAAAGATGGGTGTGCTGGGGACCAGGGGTTAAAGGGACTTGCCATCAAGCCTGACAACCTAAGTTTGATTCCTGGGGTTCACTTAATGGAAAGAGAGAACCAACTCCTTCAAGGTGTCCTCTGACTAACACATGTGTCCCTTGGCATGGGCACATGTGGGCATGCACGCGCGCGCGCGCGCGCACACACACACACACACACACACACACACACGCATGCACACTAATTTAAAACAAAGTTTTAATCTGGGTGCTGGGGACATGGCTTAGTGAGAAAGAGTGTTTGCTGTACAAGCGTTCAAATCCCCAGAACCCACATAAAACGCTACAACCCAAGCAGTATTGTGGGTGGAGGTAAGAGGATCACTGGGGCTTGCTGGATGCCCTCTGGGTTCCAGGTTCAGTGACAGACCCTGTCTCAAGGAAACCAAGTGGAAATCGATAGAACAAGACACCCAGTATCCTTCTCAGGTCTCCACACCTCTATATACAACTGCACACGCAAACACACAAATAAACAGACAAGTAAATAAATTTAAAGGCCTGGCATGGTAGAGTGTGTCTTAACCCCAGTACTGGGCTCCTGTGATGCCCAGGTTGTGACAACTAAATGGAACTGTGCTATACTACAGCCATTTATTTGCCTTTGGCCAACTCTGATTGTAAATGCCATCTTTCCCCTGCGGAACGTATGGTCTCTGCAGACATGAGCACAGTAGATGATGACCTGTAGCAGCCTCGAAGGGGTCAGACACACTTCTACAACTACTAGATCATTGGTTCTTGGTGGCATCCAGGAGATGAGCCTGTATGGTGAGCAAGTTGGTGAGAAGAAGAAACAGCATGGCAGCTGAGTTCTGGTGTAGCCGGAGGTGATGATTTGTTGTGGCGATCAATGGATCTGTACCATGCAGTTTCCCTGGTGATAGAAGTACCACCAGATGAACAGCTGCCGTGTATCCAGCTTTACCAGACACCTACGGGTGTTTTCATGTAATTATCCTCACCCCGTAAAAGGAAAGTGGGATCTCATCTGAGTGAAGTGAGCTGGGTTCAGGGAGTTCAAACCCACATTTGCTCAGATCACTGTGTGTGTCCATCTGTGCAAGTTCACATGTGAGCTCATGCATGTAGAGGCTGAAGGGCGACTTTAGCTGTCACTCCTCAGGCTCCATCCACATTGTTTTGAGAAAGGGTTTCTCACTGATCCGGAACTCATCCAGTAGGTTAGTGTAGCTAGTAAGGAAAGCCCAGGGATCCTCTTGTTTCTATGTTCTCAGCACTGGGATTACAAGTTCCCTGTATCATGTCTGACCTTTGCTGCCGTTAGTGCCGCTGTAAGGGTCAAACTAAAACGTCATGCTTGCAAGGCAACAACTTTACCCACCAGGCCATCTCCACAATGCTCACTTAGGTCACAGATGAAAAAGGACCTAATATTTAAACCTCCATCATCCCATCTTTAAAGCCTGAGCTCCGTTCTTTACTGCTTGTCAGCTCTGTTTGCCCATCAGGACCTGTGATCAGGGCTAGGATTGTCTGTGGTATGCAGTCTTTCTGAGAGAAGCAGGAAACAGACGCACCATGGGTCTTGTGTCTGTGGTTGGAGTCTATGGTTGATGTGAGCATGGGGAGATTTCCTCTCCTGGCCTCCTGGTGATAGTAGTGCTTTCAGGTGGTCCCCCAAACCAGCTGCATGACTAGCAGGTCAGCATGAATCATGATGGCTCCTCGAGGATTGCTTCCACTGTTACCAGTGTTTGATGACTTTGTAGTGTTTGATGAAAAAAAAAAAAAAAACTACACACACACACACACACACACACACACACACACACACACACACACGTATGTATGTATGTATTTTTTTTTTCAAGGATCAGAGCTGCTGACGATCTATGTTTTCCCAGCTCTCAGCCCCTTAATTAGCATTCTAGACTGGGGGACCTCACTGAACTTTACTAGGTCTTTTATTTTTTTAATTCCTTTCTTATTTTCTTTTTGAGACGAGGTCTTACCTTGCTGCCTAAGCTGCTTTGAAACTCAAGTGATGCTTTCCAGTAGTTGGGGCTACCGGTGCATATCGTAACGCCTTACTCATCATCTCAGCTTTTTATTATTGAGTATATTTTATTTAATCCTCATTTAAATATGTCTTCATTGTAATGCTTAGATTTGTTTTAAATACAGATGTTTGTGGGTTTTTTTTTTTAACTATCGGCCTTGTTTAATCTTAAAACTACAGGAAACAGATACACATATACACATTATACATATACATACATATGTGCACACGGACTGGAAAATCTAGAAGAAATAGATGAATTTCTAGGTGGTTCTGTCCTCCCATAACTAAACAAAGATGGGAGAAGCAAGTTAAATGGATCTGGGACTAGTAGTCAGGTTGAAACAGTCATGACAAGTGTGCCCACTAACAAGTTTAGGTCCAGGCGTAGTCACTGGTGGGTGTTGCCAGACCTTCAAAGTACAACCAGCCCTGCTTCTCCAACTGTTATAGAAAATAGAAAAAGGAGGAACATCACCAACTCTAGTGTCACCCAGATACCAAAGCCAGATCGTCAGCAATGAAAAGGATAATTACAGACCAGTGTCCCTGATGATTCTCAGCATGTGTAAATCATTTTTTGGTCTTAATCCCACTCCTTCTCCTAACTCCTCCCAGATCTGTCCCATACCTCCTTATCCCCTCTTCCAAATTCATGCTCGTTCCTCTTCTTCTCTCTCTCATAATCCACCAAATCCAGTGTGTACTGCTTATATACTCAGGAGTACCAAGCTATACACCGGAGCATGGTCAGCCTCTTAAGGACCAAACCCCTAAAGAAAACTGATTTTCTCCCCCAGAAACCATCACTCTCGGGAGCACCTCTGTTAGGGTTGGGGACTCATAAGCCCCTCCCTGCTGCAGGCTAGAATACTGACTGACTTGACTTGATCTTGTGCCAGTGACCACAGCTTCTGTGAAATCATGATTGCCAGAGTCCTATCATGTCCTGTATACAGCTCTTCATACATAAATATACATGTAAGCCTTTGGCAAATATCTTTCTTCTGATATGTGGCGTCTTTTTGTTTGCTTGATAGTGTCTTTCATTAATTTTTTTTTTTTGAGATAGGGTTTCTCTGTGTACCCTGGCTGTCCTGGAACTCGATCTGTAGACCAAGCTGGCCTCGAACTCAGAGATCCGCCTGACTCTGCCTCCTGAATGCTGGATTAAAGGCATGCACCACCACGACCCTATTGTTTTTGAATATTTTCATTTTAATGAAGCTCAATTCACCCTTCCTTTCTCTCATGTATTATACTTCTGGCACCATATCTTTGCCAGACTCAAAGGGTGTCCCCAGTGTTTTTCTCTAGGCCTGGCTTAACTTTCTTTGCACTTAAATTTCTGACCCACTTTGAATTCATTTTGTCAATCTTACTTACTGATATGCAGTAGTATGCAATTCCATGCACAACCTGTCTTAGCCAGCCTTTAGGTTGTTATATAAGCTGCCTAGGAGACTCTGGGATGTCTTCTGGTGTAATTCTCACATGTGCCCTCTTCAGTCTCAGTTCTAGAGTAAATGGAGACGCTCCTAGACAATTTTCAAGTCTGAAAGCCTTCCCCATGTAAGATGCGTTCTCTCCATGTTTTCCACTCCTGAGTGACTGACTACAAGTTTCCCTTTAAGTCTTGACTGTGTAGAACATTCCTTCTTGGGGGAGCACCAGTTCCCTGAACACATTCAGTAGAGTTCCCATGAGGGACTTGGTGAGGAACACAGATCCACAAGTCTTGCTGCTCACCATTTGAGTGGCTCATCACATCCCCTCTCATTGCCACAACAATAACACTTGACCCCTCAGGAGCACAGGGGAGAGTTGTAGGGATCCAGAACCTGTAGACAGTCCCTGTAGAAATGTGGGGGGAAATGTTATGAATGTAGAGTGTATGTATATGTAGTGTGCTGTTTTTAGTGTCACAGAATACACACAGTCTGTAAAGTCAAAATATTCAAATGACAATAAAGCTCATGCATAGTCCTATTGATAGAGAACTGTAAATAAATGTAAAGGCCGGCTAAGGAGATGACCTAGTCACTAAGGTGCTTGCCTTGCAAACATGAGGACCTGACTTTGAATGCCCAGCACCCATGTAGAAAGGCTAGGCATGGTTGCACACATTTTTTTATCTCGATGCATAGGGAATAAGAAGGAGACAGGCATCTCCCTGGAGCTCACCGGCCAACCAGTCTAGTCTCCTTAGTGTGCTCCAAGCCGATGAGAGACCTCGTCCCAAAAATCAAGATGGGCAGCACTGCAAGGAATGACAGGTGAAGTCGTCTTCTGTCTTCCATGTGCACATTTAGACACTTGAACATGCATGGACATGGACATACAAAAAAAAAATCACTGCATAAGCTAACTGCAGTGTGCACTGGCACTGTAGGAGTCGTTTTGCAGCATCTCCTGTTGCTATGGCAGTGAGCTCAAGTGTGTCAAGGATCTCCTTAAATGGAGATGAGATACTGATTGTCCTCGTGAGGACCTAGTTCTTCTCCCCCCGCCACACACACACAATCATGTGTTGCAGCCAGAAGTGGTTTCTCCTGCCTTCCATATGGTTTTCACTATAAAAAAAAAAAACAGACAGCATCTATGTATTGATTGACTGTATTATTGCTAAGCCTTCAGGTCCACAGCAGGTTATTCAAAATTAAGTTTGGAGAAAACCAAAAGTAGCATGTTGCGATTTTAAAACCTCTTTCACAATTTTTTTTTTTTTTGAGGGACGGGGTGGTTGTCACAGCCCAGAGGACAACTTGCAGGAGTCAGTCTCTCTCAGCCCTCCATCCCAGCCTTGTGGATATCAGGCCATTTGGCATACAGGCAAATGTCTTTCTCCTCATCCCTGCTGAGCTATCTTAGGGATATTTCAACTGCAGAGGACCAGGAACTCAGTGTCTTTATTCCCTGAGTTCATTCAAGGCTCAGCTTTAGTTAGAACCAAGGGACCGAGAGTCATAGGAGCCTGTGTCTGATTCTCAGTCACTGTCTGAGTAATAGATGCAGCCTAATCCCTGTACCCAGGAGGCAGAGGCAGATGGACCTCTCTGAGTTCAAGGCCAGCATGAGACCATAGCAAGTTCCAAGCCAGCCAGATATACGTAGTGAGACCCTGTCTCAAAACAAACAAAAACACTAAAACAAACAAACAGGAAAAAAAAACACCTCAAAACTATTGGTATCTAATGTTGGTGTCTTGAATTATTTGTGTGTGTGTGTGTGTGGGAGAGAGGGGGAGAGAGAGAGAGAGAGAGAGAGAGAGAGAGAGAGGGAGAGAAAGAGAAGGGGTAAGGGGGTAAGGGAGGGAATATGTATATACAGGTATGCATGTTGCCTGTGAAGACCAGAGGACAACTCAGGTACCATTCCTCAGGTGCCACCCACCTTATATTTTGACCCAGTGTCTATTACTCACTGGGGGCTAGCTAGCCCTGGATCCCTGGGGCTGAGCCTATCTGTCTCAGCCGTCACATTGCTGAGATTACAAGTATGTTCAGGTATGCACGGCCTTTTGGTTTTTTAACATTGAGTTTGGGCGAGAAAGCTCCGTTCGTCTTGCTTGCACAGCAATCACTTTACTGACTCGGCCATCTCCCCAGCCCTGTGGTATATCACACCCAACCTTGGGATCCTCTCTCCCAGACCTTCCTGGCTGCAGTGGGTCAAGATATTGGATGGGGTGGAGAAGGTGGGATATGCAGGAGACAGGCATCACTTGGAATGACATGGGTCGAGAAGACGTAGAGAGCTCACCTGGGAAAATGCTAGCAGTAGCAAACTGTGATCAGCATCCTGTGTGACCGTGACAAGCCTCAAGGACCATCGGGTCCTGTCACCGCGTCCCTTCCACCTTCCCCTGGAGGGAGCCCTGGATGCCAGTTCCTCTAAAACTTTGCCTTTATCAGACTCACCTGGGAGCTTGTTAAAAAAAAAAAAAAAAAAAAAAAACCCGCATGCACCTTGGGCTCCTCCCACACCCACTCAATCCTAGTCTATAGGCTGGGGTCAAGGCATCTGTATTTTTAACAAGCTCCCCAGATGATTCTAATGTGCGCCCAAGTTGAGAAACCACCACTTTAGAAGGTTAATCTGGCAACGCTGTGCAAGATGGATTGGAGCCCAGAGAGCCTGGAGGTTCAGAACCACCAGCCAGCAATCGCAACAACAACCCCGGCAGGAGATAATGAGGTTGGGGGCCATGGGAGTGCAGGGGGAGAATCAGATATGGGAGACATTTTCTGATAAGCAGTCAGCAAGGACCTGGGTAACCAATTTAATGAGGAATGCAAGAAGGAGAGATGAGACCTCACAAATAATGTCAAGGTTTAGAGAAGCAGGCCTCCGCGGTGCAGAGGGGAGTCACAGAACCTGCCTGGGGATCTCATTCCTAGAACACCTCTTTCCCCGTGGTGCTCACCTTTCACACCTGTCTCCTTCCCACAGTGCTCTGCTGTTGTTCGGTGGTAGGAAAGTTTCCCCGGGTGACCACATGGCGAAGAGCCACTGGTTTTGGTGTCTGTGACAATCACATTCCCAAAGTAGGTGCTGGAAGATGGTGAGAGCTGAAGGAATGGATGGGGGGAGCTCTGTTTGGAGCTGTTGGCAGGCTCTGTGATGGCTCTGCAGCTGTGTGTCTGAACTCGGAACCTAATGTCCCTGATACATTAGCAGGGCTGTCACAGGGAAGCTGAATGGAAAACAGCCTGAGAGGGGAAACCGGGAGAAATCCCCCTTCAATAGTAACACCCAGGTTACTATTGAAATGTCAAGGAGCAGGGGAGAAAGGTACAGGAGGCTGTCCTATTTCCAGCCCACGGTATGCCTCATAACTTCTAGAAAGTTCTGCAAGCAGCAAAGCATCCTACCACAGGCTCGCTCACCGAGCAGTCATGTCCCCCAAGTGGATCTGACCGGTCAGTGAGCTTCATACTCGACCAAATCCTCCTGTCCAGAGTCTTTCAGGGACGTGGTCCAGAGAATGACAGCTTTTTGCACACTTCCCATCCTCCAGGTTTCTAACGGGCTCATGACCCTTCCTTACACATGGTTGGCTCAGCACAAATAGAAGAGTTTTATTGAGTTGGGGTTGTTTTTAAATCAGTATAGGGCCAGGGAGATGACTCACGTGGGTGAAGGTACTTGGTGTGCGAACCTAGTGACCCATGTGGGTCGCTGCAGCCCACTTTAAAGTAGGAGAGGACTCTACAACATTTCTTCTGACCCCAGTACATGCCTGTTCCAGTACCAGGACACCTACGCCCACATACATAATGGACGCACACACACACACACACACACACACACACACACACACACACACACACTAATAATAATAATAGTAATAATAATAATGTAAAATTTACAATAAAAATCACTGTGCTTTGGGGTCCTTGCTCCCCTCAAAGGTACAGACATACAGTCTGTATTTTGGAATGCCATACCTCAAAAAGAGAGGGCAGGGCCAGCAGTTGACAAATCTTTGCTGAAGGAAAACAAATGGATAAATGCATGTATCAACCTAGGAAGGAAAGACATACTCAGCGATGCTATTTGAGAAGCCACCGAAGCCCAGTCCTTGGTGGCACTGTGATAAAGGTCAGCCACTCTGACACTGGTGGAACTCCACAGTGACTGTAGCTGCTCAGGAAGGGAGTTACACAGGCGTCCTACCTTTTTAGCCTGGAATAGACTCAGAAGTGACCTTACTTGTGCCTGTAAGGATACTGTGGCATCAAGAAATGAAGGGGTTGGGCTGTGGTATGGAGCACAGTTGGTAAAGGGCTTGTCTAGCACATGCAGAATCCTGGGTCCCACCTCCAACACAGCACTGCATATAACACACCTATCATCTCAGCCTTTTGGAGGTGGAGGCAGAAGGATCAGGAGTTCAAAGCCATCCTTGGCTACATAGTGAATGTGGGGATAACCTGGGCTACACGAGACCCTATACTCGCTAAAAGAGAGACAGTGTGCAAGGGGAAAATAGTGAGGAGAAGGAAGGGAGGGAGAGGAGGAAGGAAGAGAGGATGGAAGGGTACTCCCAAGTATCCAGAGTCTTGTGGGTTATCAGGGTAGAGTGAATCTGTGTTCCTATGTGAAACACAGTCAGAAAGGCTGTGTTTGGTTACTCTCTCTGAACTCCCATTTCCTACTGTAAAGAGAGGATGGCGACAGCCACCTACTGAAAGTCCTTTTAGACATCAAATACAAAGGTACCATTATAGTGCCCAGCATGTAGATGATCCTCCAAGCTGGTTCTTGTTGCAATCAGCATGAATGGGTTTCATAGCAAACATGTTTTCTCCTGTGATACCGTGGAGATCACTTCTTGTTTGGATTGTATGTGTTTTTCCCATGAAGATAATGGACGACATTGAAATAATATTGTGACTGAGCTACCTCCTCCAAGGCATTTGGAGGACTAGCAGGGCTTACTGAGTGGGTCTAGCACCTGTTTTTTTTTCATAGGAAAAAAATGCCTTCTAGCTCTTTGTTTACAAGCAGAATTTTACTAAGCCACTTTGGAAGAACATGGTCTCCACAGAATCTTCAATCACAAAATGAAAAGAAGGGGGTGGGGATTTCTGACACCCCGGGAACAATCCTTGGCCATTTCTTGACATTTCCACCCCAGGCAAGGACATAGCTGAGGAAATCCTGGGAGTTCATTCTCTGCTACTGTGTGCCTTCCAGAAACTGAACCCAGGTCCTCAGACTTGGTGGCAAGTACCTTTATCCCCTGAGCCACGTCACCGGGCCTAGGTTGCTAATTCAAATGTCATCCCCCTAGGACTTTGTGTTGATACAAAGTGGAAAAGATCATCACATCTTCAGATGTCTGTTGGCACCTGTATGCCAACCACAGCCAGGATCTGCTTCCCAGAGGGGACCCTCCAATATAAAAGTCACCCTAGTACTGGAGTCTTAGGGCTTCAATCTGCATTTTTCTTCTAGGACTCTCAAGGAAAGAAATTGTTAAGAAGGTGAGGGTTGGGGCATCTCTCTGGTTTCTTAAGGGGTCTTCTCAACCAAGCACAGCCACAAAAGAATACATAAGGAGGAGTTGGCAGGATGTTTTGATGCAAAATTCATTGCAACTTGGTTTGTATTCTGGACACTTGGGTCATGTTGAATGTGGGTGGAAATTTCAGTCCTTTCAGATCAACTCTTGTGTTTAGAGAGAGAGTTTGGAAGGAGATCAAAGCCGTCAGACTTCCGGCCTGATTCTTACAGAACTGATTTGGAGGAAGACTTGAAAACATTCACACCCAGTTTTGAAAACAAGAAGTAGGAATTGGTCCAGAAGGCTTAGTGACATGAAAAGCAGTTGTAAGAGAGTTTTGTTTTGTTTTTAAGAAAAAGAAATTCTGAGTGTCTTCTGCATATTTTATCCATCCTATTTTCCTAACACAGCCAGGCTTTTCTTGTTTTAGAACACCATGTAAAACTCAAGTGGAAATCTATCATCTGTCTCCCACCCCTAAGTTTTAGTGTGTACCCCAAACTATTAGTGGGCACGGGGTATTACAGCAATGAGAAGAATCCATTGAGGTCGTATTTAAAATGTTCAGCTAGGAACTAGAGATGTAGTTCAGTTAGTTGAGCATTTGCCCAACATACACAAAGCCCTGGCTTCTGTCCTCAGTACCTCATTAAACCAGCTTTGATAGTGCCCACCTGTAATCCCAGAGAGGTGGAGACTCTGTCAGAACACACACACACACACACACACACACACACACACACACACACACAACTTTTTTTAAATCAGTTCAAGTCTAGACTCTGTCGAAAAAATTTTTTTAAATCAGATTGCTCTAATTTGATTTATGTTGGTATGATAAAAAAAAAAAAAAAAAAAAACATTCTGATTGAAAACAACCCTGGGAAGAAAGGACTTATTTGGCTTACACTTCCAGGTCTCTGGCTATTGTTGAGTGACGTCACGACAGGAACTCAAGCAAGAACTTGAAGCAGAAACCATGGAAGAATGCTTCTTACTGGCTCATAGGCTCATGTTTAGCTAACTTTCTTATACAGCCTAGGACCACCTTCCCAGGGAATGGTACCACCCACAGTGGGCCGAGCCATCCTGTATCAGCTAACAATCAAGACCATCCCCCACTCTCTGAATTTTAGCTTTTCATGTGTAAGTTACTGGTGAAACCCTAGCTTGTTGAATTGTTTCTAGGAGGCAGGGAATCCTAGCCATAGTTGGTATATACCTGTAGAGGCAGTCATACCGCAACCCAGCTAAGAGGAGCGAGCTCATAGTGCAAGCTCACACACTGGGGAATTGCTTGTCTTCACACATAAAGGCAGTGCCTCCTTCCTCTGGTGATAATAGAGTACCAGCAAACCCAAATGACAGGCTGGGTGTGTGGCTCAGTGGCAGAACACTCAGCTGGAGTCTCCAGTGTGGGACTGGAGATGGTAGCTCAGTGCTCAGTGTGCTCATGGCTCTAGGTTCAGTCTCCACCACAGAAACAAAAAAAGAAACAATGTTACTGTAACAGGGTAGCTTTCCTTTGCCCTAGGTTGCTTAGGCAACGTGATTCATCATTTTTTTTTCCCCCTAAGATGATGCACAGAGGAAGGAAACCACCAAACACAAACCACTGGGAAGGGAGGGTTTCCCTAGACTCTTCTCTGGCTGTTGCTTCTACCTCGGTCCAGAAGGACTCAGACAGCACCAACATGTTCAGAAACAGGACCACCAGTTATTGGGAAAGTGTACATACTGAGTGTGGAGTCAGTGGGAACTTCCTTAGCCTGCCAGCAAACTTCCCGAAGGAGTCAGGGAACGTATGTACTTCAGAAAAAGGTGCAAATGTAAGATATCTCCCATCTACAGCTGGAAGGCAGAGATCCCTTCC
>CABHPP010149187.1:0-44951 GCA_902168425.1 Peromyscus attwateri | reverse complement strand
CTTCCAAGCTCCAGTGGTAAGTGAAAATGATGACTTCTCTCCAGGTATAGCACTGCAGGCAGACTGAGGGTATGTCTTCTCTACTGCTCTGTCCATACACACTAGGAGCTGTGGAAGAGCGGACCGAGATCCCACTTTAGAGGTAAGGGTACCAAGAGCTGCCAGTTGAATACCTCTATTGTGATGTGCACTTCATGAAGAATATTCCGTGCATCCTACATAACAATCAAATGCAAAATATAGCATTGTCCTCCATCTTATATAGCTGACCAGTGTCAGAGCCAGACACCGTGACTTCCTAACCTGCACTGTTACCATAGCACAGATGACCATGCCCCGGGGAAATGCCTACCCTCCCTGCTAATGCCTGGGAAACCTCTAGACACAATTAAGTTGAAGCAGCTGGTGGGCTTGGGAGGTGGAGCCTACTGGGGAGGGGAAAGACCACTCCAATTGGAGAGACTGGGAAGGATTGCAAAAGGAAGGAGGCTTGAGTTTAGTCCCCAGGGTTTAAGGTTTGCTTTTTCCTCAGGGAAAGGATAAATGAAATCTAGTTTCTCTGGCTAGCAGTTCATAGGGTATACCTGGCAAGCAGTGTACTGGGGTGGAACACTGTTCTCGCTCTACAAACCCTTTTTACACTTGTTTCCCACCAGCCTGGACCATCTGCTCTAAGTTTATAAATAACTGTCTCCTATTACCCAGAATCGCATCCTTGGCTCTAGGCTCTGGGTCTTGGTGGCCTTGCTGGTATTCTTTCCACTCCACTATGCCTCACTGCATCTCTGGTCTCCTAGAAGGAGAGCTGAACAGAGAGAGCAACCCTCTGTAACCACCCCTAAAGGAGCACTTCATGGAACTGGGAATCAGAGTCACTCTGCTCAGTGAGGGAAGCATCCAGACTATGGCTCTTTTCACCCTTAAACTTCCAGACCAGGACTCATTCTCCTCTGAGCATGAGAGCAAAGAACACCTTTTGAAGATGAACCTTTGTTTCTCTGCCCAGTAGGTAGGACTCAACCTTGAACTTGTGTCCCAACAAGAAGCCTGCAGTGAGGCTGGGCTTGATAGCTTACCTCTAGGCAAGCACAGAAAGGCACGCCCTGCCTTCTGCAGTGGAGGGCCTGTTCTAGAGACACTCACGGGGGATTTTGGTGCTTTTGTCAAAGGAAGGGTCACAGAGAAAATTGCTGCCACAAATATAAGTGAGTGATACACAGGGGACTTAGACTTGGGGGTTATACTGTGGCTTTAGGGGAGCAGAGGAGAGTCATTGTTTAGAGGACTGAGCTGTTTGGGCACCTCCAGGCTCCCAGCAAAGAAGAATGGGACTATAAAGCTGAATCATTAAGAGTCAGTGGACTAGAGGAAGGGATTGGTTGCATAGGTAAGGCTGGAGAAAATGACTCCTCTAAGACACAAATGTCTTCAATTTAAAGTCTGTTCCCCAAAACCACTCCCTACCCCAGAGTGACAGATGTGAGGATACAACCCAACTCTGTCATTTGCTATTTTTAGGACTTTGGGGGAAATCACATAAAGCTGCATTTCTGCTTCCTTGTTTGTAAAATGGGAGTGGTACACATTCTTCTTAGAAGTGTGAGATAATGGATGCTCAGGGTAGACCCAAAGCATGACATGCATCAGGCACACAGTAAGCATGGACTATTATTAGTGCCATTTTTATTTTTTAGCCAATTATCTTTCTTTGCTATGGAGGAAATAACCCTTTCAAAGATTTTGAAGGATGAAATGAGTAGCCAGGCTGGTAGCACCCACCGTATAACAGATGCCTGGGGACTGGGTGTCTGTCTTTTACTCCCTTCTGAAGTGTATTCTCTTGAGGGCGCTTGATGTTCTTAACTCTGGTGGGAAATGGATAGGATGCCATCAGCTGTATGAGAGTGTTGTCTTCAAGTGAGGCTGACATTATAGAACTCATGTTGCCTCCTGAATCTGGCAGCTTTCTGACTCACGCTTTCTTCCTGTCTTACTGCCTTCCTATACTGCCGCTCACTCTGCTTTCTGTGCCCCCTGCCAGGCTAGACTCTTTCATTATCCTCTGAGCCCTTGTTTTTCTGCTGTTCTGGTCATGGTCTGAGGGGCTGCAATGAGTCCTTTGTACCTCCTCAGAGCAGTAGGAGGTACTGGATTCGAGACTGGGTGCTCTGGCGTTGAACTTGAACCCTGGATCAACTGCTTAATGTGTACTCTTAAGAGAGCCACTTAAGGGACATTTGGCACATCAGTGTAATGAGGGCAACTGTCACAACAGGGCGTTACAGAGAGGTAAAAGCAGGTAGCACACACAAGTACCTAGGAAGATAGATGCATGCTAAGTCCAAGGTTCCTAATGCCCTCCGCCCTCTCTGGTCTTGAAGCCTGCAGAGAGAAATGGCAGAGGCAGGGTAGAGCATTGCCTCACCCCTGTCATCATCCTTGCTCTGCAACCTTGATCCCCTCATTATGCTCTGGAAAACCCATGCTGAAGGAGGTGTTTAGTCAGGGATATCTTTGAAGGTGAAGGACAGACAGAGCTTCCTATTACTGACATGTTAAGATCTGATTTCCATGTGGCCTGAATTCAGAGTGAGTGGGGGAAATTCAGAAATGGGCAGCACCAGCACTGGTGTACCATGCCAGAGTCTTCTCTTGTCTTCATGCTCTAAAGGCCATTGCCAGCAGTGTCTGGCCATCCTCTGGCTCCTGGCTTCTTGTTCACCTAGCACGGATCATACTTCTTCCTCTGCACCAGTTCCCAACCTCTGTGCACCCTTTCCTCTCCCCAGCTTTCTTCCTGTCCAAGCTTCTACCCCTTATTTGTCCAGAACTCCAACAGGCATACTGAGCTAACTCATCCCCTTTCAAATTCCACCCATGGGAATTTCCATTCAAAAGAAAAACAATCGTATCTAAATCCCGATGAAAATATAATTAGTGTTGTCTAGGCTGATGGAATCATACTTGGAGAGTAAGGGACCTATTTCTCTCTCTTGGGCTGGATGCCTCTGCAGATGGGTCACTTAAAAAATAAAGTGCATGCCTTTAATCTCAGCACTGGAGAGGCAGAAGCAGGCAGATCTCTGAGTTTCAAAACAGACTGGTCTATATAGCAAGTTTAAGGAGAGCCAGGAATACATAATTACACAATGAGACTCTGTCTCAAAATATATAAAAGGGTTAAAATGCAGAAGAGGATTGTCTGTAGCAAGAAATTATTAATACATGACTCTATCTATTTATCCAACCATCTGTTCATCTGTCTATCAATTCATCCAATTATCAATCCATCCATCTTTCCATCTAGTATACATTTATGTAATACCTGTGGTGTGCCAAACCTCGGGGTGGCCGTGGGAAGACAGACAAGTAAACAGACCATCACTGTGCAGTGTGGGCTATGCGGGGAGCACAGGAGCAGCATGAAGAACAGCGTCTGCATCAGTGGGAAGGAGAGGATGGCTTCTTAGAGGAGAGACACTGGAATTAAAGACCGAGGGACAGAGCAAATTCAACCTTGTTGTTTTCTTTCATTGTCCCATGGATGGCACCAGGGCCAACAAAATAGAGAATCTTAAAAAAAAAAAAAAAAGAATTATGTGTACATAATTGTGGGTATGTGCATGTGAGTCAGGTGCCATGGAAGCCAGAAGGCGACTGTGGGTCCCCTGAAGCTATGGGTGGTTGTGAGCTACCTGATATGGGGGTTGAGACTGAACTTGGATGCCCTGTAAGAGCAGTGCCCGCTCCTCACTGCCAAGCTGTTTCTCCAGCACAAACTCGGTCACCTTACATCATCTTTGCCTTCTCAGGTTGTCATGGGGTAGGAATGTTTCAGGAGTGAGTAGCTCAGAATAAGAAGACAACTTGCTTTGGCTTTGGGGTTGTTTAGTTCTGATTTCTCAGGATCTAAGAACACAGAATGTAAGTTCCTCTTTTTGTAGTTACCTTTCTTTTAAAAAAAATTGGCACATATTTAATTATACACAGCAATGAGTGCCTGGGGGATGTCTTTCTATATGCTGTGAAGATATGTTGCTCTGATTGGTTGATAAATAAAGCTGCATTGGCCTATGGCAGGGCAGGAAAAGGTTAGGCGGTACATTCCAACTGAAGAGGAGACTAAGAAGGGTGGAGTTGGGAGAGACGCCAGCCTGCCGCCCAAGGAGCAACAAGATGCCAGCAGACTGGTAATGCCACAGCCACGTGGCAACATATAGAGGAATAGAAATGGGTTGAGTTAAGTTATAAGAGCTATCTAGCAAGAAACCTGACCCATAGGCCATACAGTTTGCAAATAATACAAACCTCTGTGTGTTTACCTGGGACCAAGTGGCTGTGGGACAGGGGTGGGAGAGATTTCATCTGGACCACAGGGTCTGGCAGGACCAGAGAAACTTCCAGCTACAAATGGGTTTCACTATGGTATGTTTGTATGCGTATATAATGTATTTTAAATCAAATTTCCACCCATTACTTCTGTTCTTTCCCTCCCTCTTCAAATGACCCCCTTCCTTCTCCCAGCCATTCTCTTTCATGTTTTCATTCTTTTCTTTGCCTTCTTTTTAAAAGTTTAGTGACCCTGGCTGGAGAGATGGCTCAGTGGTTAAGAGGACTCACTGCTCTTCCAGAGGACCCGGTTCAATTCCCAGCATCCACATGGCAGCTCACACCTGTCTGTAACTCCAAGATCTGACACCCTCACACAGACATACATGCAGGCAAAACACCAATGTACATAAAATAAAATAAATAAATTATCAAAAAAATTTGGTGAACTATTATATTTTACTAGTATTTCTTATAAAAATGTATTTATTTTTATGGTGTGTGTGTATGTGTGTGTGTGTGTGTGTGTGTGTGTGTGTGTGTGTATTTGTGTGCACATGCCATGGTGTGTATGTGGAGGTTGGAGGATGGGTTTCTGGAGTCAGTTCCCTCTTTAATCTTTACATGGGTTCTGTGGATTGAACTCAGCTCTTCAGGCCTGTAGAGCTATCTTGTCGGCCCTTATTAGTATTTCTTAAAGGATTCTGGGTAAGGGATTATTTAAATAAGCATGGTTTCCTTACTACCCACTTCCTCTTGACAAGAGTTTCCTGAAACACGCCAGAGACTGGACTAGAAGGATCTTGTTAATTTCTAAAGAGCAGAAAGCTTCCAGAGTGCTCTTTTTCATCCCCTCTTGTGTTTGGGGAAGCTCTTGTCTGCCCTCTGGCTACAGCTAGTCATCTTCCTCCTTAGGCCACCCAGAACTCTTGCTGGCTCATTCTCTCTCTTGTTCATGGTGACTAGATTATTTGGAGTCTACACTGGGTCAGCCTGGTCTCACAGAAGCTGCATAGGATATGGCAACAACATGAATATGAAGTCACATCAACAAAAACCTGGGATACTCAGATGCTGGGGCCGCCATTTTGCCTTGGATGGACTGAGGGGATTGCTACATCAGTATATTGTTTGTTTCAAGGGCAAGTCTCCCCTCCTTACTTAACATTTACCTGATACGTTCTGCTCATATGATGAACAATGGTCATCATGGATCAGCTTTGGTGAGAAGGACCCCAGTTCAAAGGCATGAAATTAATTTAGTCTAGGAACCTGAGTGAAAAGGTTTCTGCTGTAGGTAGGACCATTATGTGCAGGAACTTTAAGAGCCAAGTGGTAACTGTAGCATCATCCAGTATCCTCACATCCCCGGGGCAGAAGGCCACAGTGTTTGGATAGTGAATAATCCTCATCTCCTTTTCTAGACGATGTAAGTTCTGTTTTATTTGCTAGTGTATCCCCAGGACTTGAGACTAAGCCATTTAATGACTTTTTGCTGCATGAATTAAGATCTACAAGTAATGGGAGAGGAATCACCATTTGTCTTACTGGAATCTCAGCCCTGGGCTGTGTTGACAGAACCTGTCTCCCCCTTTTTTTTTGTAGTAGCTAGCCCCAAATAATCTCAAAGACCAGGCATGTGAAACACATGAGTGCTAATGGATCTGGAGACTTAAGCTCTGGAGGGCCACCTGTCACGAAAGATTTGCCTTCAAAGGCCACTTGCTCTGACCTTTCGATAACATTTAAAAAAAAGAAACCTCGGTATTGACCAAACCAGCCCTGTCTTCAGTGGAGGTCTAGACAGCTATTTGTACTTCTATTTGAATTTCTTGGTTCTTTTCTTTTTGTACTTCTGGGTAAGCACAGAGGAAAGAAAGTTCTTTTGCTTGACCAAATCTCATTTAAAAATTGTTTGTATTTTTTTTAAATGGAACCCAATCCCTTAAGCCTTTAAAAGTAACCTCTGCTGAGCTCAATAAACCATTTCCAATGTGGCAGCTTCTAATCCAGGAGAGCTCAGAAGACAGATGCTAAAGAACTGCCAATTGCATCCCAGGACAGTTGCCGGAAAGTCTCAGGGCTCCACACGCTGGAGATGCGATCGCTAATCCCGACTCCATTTCTGCGGGGCGGCTCTGCTAGCGGGCCCAACCGTGCAATTAGCATTCTCCCTGGTGTTGATTTTCTTCAAATATATTGGGCCCATCAATCACCCACTTTCCAACTCATCTGTCTGGATCAGTCAATTACAAAGTTATTTTTGAGCCACTAGGATTCTTGTGAAATAGACACAAGAAGGAGCTAAACTCATTTCAGGTTTGACCTCTGCGGCTGGGGTCTGAGGAGCTTGGTTTGCTTACACTTCATGGCCATCCAATCCGATCTGGCCTGGAGAATAGAAAGGCCGCTTGCTTAATTGGGAACACTTTAATACAGATATCCATTAACTTATGCTAAATTACAGTAAAACATCTATGGAGGAACTTGATGTGACATCTGCATGAATACTAAATAACTTCATTACGATCAGCGCTGTGACAATGAATAGGAAATGAACGTGCCCAGGGAAGGCAATTCATCTCCCACCTTCCCAAGTTATTAGTGTTTTATTTCCCCCTGCACTGACCAAAACAACAACAACAACAAACAACAACAACAACAACAACAAAACCAAAACCAAAACCAAAAAACCAAACCTTCCCAAACAAGCCCATTTTTTTTTTCCTGTATTTGTCACTTCCTGTAAGCCACTGAGTGGTTCTGTTAAGTGGCTTGGGCTACCCTACGGAGTGGCCATGAACAAAAGAGTAGTGGGTATCCTGGTGCTTTATTTTGGTTTAGGGAAGAAGGCTGTCAAGACTGACTGAACATCACACACACACACACACACACACACACACACACACACACACACAGCGAGAGAGAGAGAGAGAGAGAGAGAGAGAGAGAGAGAGAGAGAGAGAGAGAGAGAGAGAATTGAAGAGTTCTCCAGTGGAACCTGCAAACAGACTGTCAGTTCAGATTAGCAACATCAAAAGCACTCCAGTCTGCTCCCTGTGCACATTTTGCTACAGATCTGAAGGAAGAATTTGGCCTCTGAATGAAGTCTTCTTTTTCCTCCTGGGTTTCCCGTTCCTGGAAAGTATGGCCAGGAGGGTCCAGTGGTCAGATTAATACTCTGTGTGGCATTTAGTCCGAATCCCATGACTTGGGCCCAAAGATACATCTTCTCCTGTGATTTGCTGTTGCTTCACCGGGTTCTCTCTAAGGCTCGGGGTTAGCCACAGGACCTCCAGCTTGAAGGTTGTACCTGACTCTGGTAAGGGGAGGTGGAGGCACGGGTGAAAGGATGTCCCTGGTTTTCTCTTCTGGTCATGCTCTCAGGTAACTCATCTCCTCCTCTGTCCTTGGTCTTCACACTAGAGAGCTCCACCCCACTCTCTGTCAGTTCAATAGATCTATTCTGATGTCTCCCAAGCCTACATCCACTCTGGCACACCCCTGTACCCCAGAACCACAGACCTGCCCCTCACAATCTTCTCCATCTTTATAATGGGACTGTAAAGCTCTCTGTGACTTGGGCCACCTAGAGTTGTCACACCCACATACAATCTGTCACCCTAGCCTTGTGGTCTCAAAATATATTCACTAGCCAGTCACCTCTCAGCACTTCCTCTAATGTCCCCTTGGCCCCCGCCCGCCCGCCCGCCCGCCCGCCATCATCACTGGCTCCCCAGAGGGTTGCTATGGCCTCCTCCCAGCTCTGAGGCTAGCATGGTCTCTATCTTAGGCCTTGTTTCAGAAGAGCCACTTGGTGTCTGCAAGGTTATTTGTGACTTCACTGGATCAGGGGCAGGGTGTCACATGGACTTTCAGAGATTACGGAACCGCAGATCTGAAGTGAAGGGATGCCTTTGGTTCTAGTGTTCTTTCTCTCTTTCTCTTTCTTTCTTTCTTTCTTTCTTTCTTTCTTTCTTTCTTTCTTTCTTTCTTTCTTTCTTTCTCTTCCTTCCTTCCTTCCTTCCTTCCTTCCTTCCTTCCTTCCTTCCTTCCTTCCTTCCTTCCTTCCTTCCTTCCTTTCTTTCTTTCTTTCTTTCTTTCTTCCTTTCTTTTCTTTTTTCGAAACAGGGTTTCTCTGTATAACAGTCCTCGCTTTCCTGGAACTCACTTTGTAGACCAGGCTGGCCTCAAACTCACTGAGATCCACAGGCCTCTGCTGCCAAGTCCTGGGATTAAAGGCGTGTGCCACCACCCCCCAGCTGTCTTTGGTTCTAGTTAACAATCAGAAAGGAGAATGTCGTGCTTTCCACTTGGACCACAGGCAAAGAAGGTTCCAGTTGGTAGGGTATGCCTTACTAAGACATTTGCAAGCTTCATTCAACATGGGTCTCTTGGCTTCCTATGGGGCATCTTAAGGGTCTGCATGATGTCCCACTGACCCTTGCAGCTAGCTCCATTTCCCTGTTGTGCACCAGGAGCTTACTTAGCTCTTGTAGCCAGATTCCCACAATATTTGAATAGCGTGATGCATTTTCATATTAATGTGTAGGGTATTTGAGAATTCAGAGTGAATCCAGTTCTGCACAGAGCCACATTCTACCTGCCAACCCCCACCACCATCCTCTTGCTTGGGTGTGAGCATTCCCGGCCTTTGCTTGTACTTTGCAGCAGGAAGGCTCCAGGAGGCAATCGTCAAAGGACTCTCTCCATCTCACACCAGGAGGAGTGAGACGCACTGAAAAGAAGCATCCCTCTGAACTGTGCAGAGATGGGCAGGTGTCCTGGGGTGTTCTGGTAGGAGCCTGGTTCTCTACAGTGTTGTTCACAGTGAGAGAGCCCCGAGGTCTCCCCACCCCCACCCCCATGGAGGGCAGGTCTCTATAACCAAGAGGATGGCAGGGGGCCCTAACAATCTTGTTAACACATCAAGTAATGGATTTTTGACAGATGCCTTCCTGCCTTCTAGTTCCTTCTTCACACTCCTTTCTCACTGGTCTCACTGGGATCAGTGATTAGTTCTCACTGTTCCCTCTTCTGAGAGCGGAGAGAGGCTCTGTATGTGCCAAGGCTTTGTTGTAAATGCCTGGTTGTGCCCACACCAGGCACTGCATTCCTGTGGGGAACACAACGGGGGTGAAATTGCCTGTCTGTGAACGTGCAACCCAGACTCCAGAAAAGCAAACACTGCCTGCCCTCCTCTGCCTTCCCAAACAAACGCTCAGGCTAAGAACAGGTTCCATTTTCTTGGGTGACCACCAACTTCAACAGAGTAAACTAAGACCAGGCCTAGAGCAAGCTGACAATATCCCATGGGAAAGGGAGAGGATGGGGACAGAGTGGAGCTACAGGAAGTCATAATAGAAGAAGGGTGACTCAGGAGGAATAAATAGCCTTCTGCAGGTAGGGTTCAGGGAAGTCATGTCACTACAACCCATCTAGGCGTAAAGTTAGCATGTGAAAAACCCTAAGTTGCATGCCTGATTGAACAGAGTGCACATATTATACCTGTGTATATGTGCATGTTCATGCTTGCAGGTGCACATGTGAGTGTGGGTACACATCGTGTGTGAGTGTGCGTGTGAGTGTGTGTGTGTGTGTGTGTGTGTGTGTATGTTTGTGTGTGTAGGTCAGAAGTCAGTCTCTGGTACCATTCCTCAGGAGTCATCCACCTTGCCTTTTGAGACAGGGTTTCTCCTTGGAACCCAGGGCTCATCCATTAGGCAAGGCTGGCTGGCTAGTGATTCCCAGGGATGCACCTGTCTCTGCATCCCTGCATCCCTGCTATGGGAGTCTAAGCGTGTACCATAAGGCCTGAGTTTTAACGCAGGGTCTGGGAGTTGAACTCAGGTCCTCCTGCTTGCGTAGCAAGAACTTACTGACCTCGGCCCCCAGAGCGAACATTTATCAAGCATCTCTTGTGTGTGAGATTTTAGGCAAAGAATTCAAAGGTGAGCGAGACAGAATTTCAGAGCCCATGAATCCTACGATCTGGAATGGTAGGAAGGTAGCTGTCCCCCTCCCTTTCTCTTTCTTTCTTCTCTGCTTTCTCTAGTCCCCCTCTCCTTCCACTCTCTTTCCCTCTCCTTCCTTCTTCCTTCCTTTCCATCCAGTGCGAAGCTCATTTGCTGTATGGAAGATGTCGCTATGGATGGCTCCGGAGCAGCCCAGGAACTGGGCTTGAAAACTGGCTCTGCCACTCACTAGCACTGCACACATAGCTTTAATTCCCTCGGTTCTGCAATAAGAATGGGAAGATTTTTCTATTTCTTAGGGTTAACACAGGGATTAAAAAGACAATGTATATCAAAGCTCTGCGAGCACAGTAAATGCCTAATGAACAGTCGGTGGAAGAATGAATTGGAAAGTAAAGAAGATGCAAGAGACAGCAGAGGAAGGCTCATCATCGGGTGGAGGTTAGGCTGACGTCCGCAGGGAGGATGGTGTTAGAGAAGACCTTGAAGAGTAGGGAGGATTCGTGTGTATAGACGAAGGCTATTTGAACAGAAACAGCTTGAAGGCTGCAATGGGAAAGAGAAAGGCATGCTGATGGAGAGGTGTGTGGAGGGAACAGAGTGGGAGGGATGGGCTGAGGCTCAATCATGGAAGGCCCTGACTGCTGTGCCAGGGACAAGGACTCGATGCTGAGCAAGAGCGAATCATTAGAGGCTTCAGACTGGGGTGTAGGAAGGTCAAGGCGGCAATTAAGCTGGTGGGATTGTAGTGGAGAAGAACTGAAGATGGAGGAGGAGGAGGCCAGAGACGCTGATCATTGCAGGGAGACCGAGTGAGGCTCATCACAAAGCTGATTGCAGGAGAAAGGAAGGAATGGGGGACAGCTGATACTCCCTGGCGACCAAGGAATGCAGAGCATGAGCATCAGTGCTGACCCTGAGCATGGAGGAATGAACTGAGGCACCCAGGGTGTCAACCATTGTTCTTGAAACACAAAGAAAACGCAGTAACTTTTAAAGAAAAATAGTCTGTGCTGTGGGTGGCACCTCAGAGACCTTGCAGGACACCCGTGTCCAGGTGCAATATAGTCGCCATTAAGCCCATGGTCTAAGATTGAGTCTAAAGCTTGGAGCAAGAATGTGGGACCATCTTTACAGGGTTGAGGATGGAAAGGGTGGGCAAAGACAATTGAGAAAGGCCTAAAGGCTAAAATAACTCTTGATCTATGGAACCAGCATGCTAAATTAAGATGGATCCAGTCAGTAGCAGGGGCTGAATAGGGCTCTGGAAAATCAAATAGAATGACAAAAAAGGTAAGGAATTCCCAAGTGCAGACATACATGGTCACCTACACGGTCCTAAAGTTCAGGTTGACGGAAGCCTGCGTGGGGTCTGGGAAACTAGAGAAAAGTGAGAAAACAGAAGGCCAAAGGAGAGCTAGGAAGCAGGCCATGAGGGGGGCGGCGAGTGAGGACACAGGAAGAGCTTGTCAGGTGGATGTTTAGTCGTTGTGAGTTGAGAGACAGAAGGAATTAAAGAGGTCAGACTCTTGGGGTTCTGAAGTCACCAAGCATGCAGCAGGTGACAGGCTTGGTTGGGTCAGGGATGCTGAGAGTTAGTGCTCAAAACTTTAAGGGGAATAGCATGGACCCAGAAAACCTGCAGAGGAGAAGAGAAGCGTAAAGACACGCTATGGCGGATAGAGGTGCTGGGGGAAGGAACCTTCGTTGAAGTGAAGGTGGAGAAAGCACTAGATAGGACCCATCGATTCCTTTCCTACTAGACACCTCAAGGAGTTAACACTTTCAGATGGAGGGACAAAGACTATCTATTCCATAAATAATCGATAGATTTCAAAGCTAGCAAATGATGCAAGGGCTAAAATGTATGGTGCTGATCACACACATCACCTAGATCTGGCGCCTTTGATCCTAACAAATGGCAAACATCCCATGTCCCGTAAAGCACCACTGCAGCCCAGGGAATTAGGAACACATCTCAGAATGGGTGGACTTGTGTGGACTTTGATGGAAGGGATGGGCAAGAAGGAGGAGAGCATTTTCAGCAACAGGAGAGTGAACGCATAAACAGAGCAGGGATGAGCACAGCGTCCTCCCGCTGACACGAGGTTGGCGCAGGGTGAATATCATAAAGGGAAAAGCTGGGGGAGTACCCAATGGGACAAGAAAATGCAGGCCTGCAGACGGGACCAAGAATTCAAAAGCCAGTGGTGTTTTTTCCACCTTGGTTTTCCTGCTGTCATAGGCTCGGGCCACTCTCACCATTAGTTATATGCACGTCAAGCATCCTGATCCACGGTACCTGTGCTCATCACTTGTCTCGGAAGAGAGCAATTTAAAGCAGGGAAGGCATAATAATAATAATCTTGCTCACAGTTCTTATAATGCACCGCGGCAGGGAAGTTATGGCAGCAGGAACTTGAAGCAACCAGCAACACTGGGTCCCCAGTTAAGAAGCAATGGGGGGAGGGTGGAGAGAGAGAGAGAGAGAGAGAGAGAGAGAGAGAGGAATACTTTCGCTCAGCTCACTTTCTCCTTTATATTCAGTCTGTGACTCAGCCCGTGGAATGCCAGTGCCCACGTTTAGAGTGGGTCTTCCCACCTCAATTAACCTAATCTTGGTAATCTCTCACGGATATATCTGGAGATTTGTTTCCATGGTGATCCTAAAGCCCATAAATGACAATGAAGATTAATTATGACAGCCCCGATATTGAATACGTAGCTCTCTCGTGGCATTGACTACATGATGCTGGTGGCACCCTGGACTTGCTCTATCTGAGGCAGCCAGCCGCTGGTTTCTGCAGCTCCTTCATTCTGTAGGGGATTTTGCACGTTAGGCAGAGTGAGAGAGAGCTTGGTAAGCAAATGTGGTATGATGAGCCACGACGACAAACAACCAGGCGTGAGTCAGAGGGCACGTGCTGGAACTGGGTTCCAGGGTTGGGCCAGAGCCTCCCACAACTGACCAGAAATCTCTACGGCTCAAAAAGAAACTCTAGATTTCTAAAGAAAACACTGTAGGAAGGTCTCAGAGCCATTGTTAATTAAAAACACTTCCAGTTCTCCAGAGGGCATTGTCTCCCTGCATCCTCTCCCCTTGCACTGAATGGCAGATAAGGTGGTGTCTGGACCTCTGCTTGGTTGGACCACATTTAATTAAATGCCTACCCCGACTGCTTCCACACATACCCTGCTTTATTTCCTTTCCTTCCTTCCATGCTAAAGAGGGCCAGGGCTAATACTAATGCATATGCTGTTAAACCTTTTTAATTAACTTCAACTTCTCCCGGAGATTTATGTTTAAACAGTAAATTTTTTGTTGATACTCAAATACATAGGCGGCACTCAGAGTGATGTACGAGCACTCTTGTCCTCAAAATGATTCTTCATGAGTTACCACCAGAGACATTTTCATGAGCCTCTTTTATTAAAATAATAATACTCAGCAAGGCAATAATGCTTTACAACCAGCAGCTAATTAACCCGCCCCACCCCCCACAGGTCAGCATTAGCATCTGCAGGTTAGAGATATGATCGCCCAGCGGGCCCCGTCCTACCTTCCAGTCAGCAACTGAACCTGGCTGGGCTTTGTGTTCGGCGTCTATGAGTAATGATTTTCATTTAAAGTGAATCTTTGTTCTTGGACGGTAGCGCCATCTGTTATTACCGTTATTTATTTTGCCCTCGTTTAGTGCCTCCCCTGTACTCGGTATCAGGCTGTCTGATCTGCAGGTGACCTCTCCACCAGATCTTCACCGGCCCCTCAGAAAATCCCACGCCTTGGCAAACTCTTGTCTAATTGCAAACTCCATTTATTTTCCTACAACTCTCAATTTGTGCTCCAAGTATTTTTAATCCGAATTACCGCTGCCGGTTGTAATTGCAACACTGCAGCCCTTTGCCAACACAACCCGTGTCCCTCTGCAAGCTTCCGCCCCGCTCTTCGTGTTGAGGCTGCACTTTCCCAGCGAGCCCAGGCAGCTTATACTCTGTGCTGTATCACCGGTGAGCCAATTATTTCAATTTTGGCATCAGATTCAGAAGAGAGTTTAATGATCCTCAATGGTATAAACTGAATTTTTATTCCTACAGCAATTTAGTAATGATGATGGCACTTAAGTACTTAGAATATATTTCTCATCTTCCCACTCTGATAAACAGGGGGCCAGACAACTGGTTCAGTCACTTCTCTGGACGGCCACATTGACACCATTTTGCAGAATTAGGAGGCCAAGCTTACTTACATGCCGCTCTTCTGCCAGGGAATGGGGGAAAAGAATCCCCCAGACTCCACGCCTCTCTGCTGAGGATTCAGGTGGATGTCAGAATAAGGTCCCAGGACTTACACACTCATGTTAATTAACCCATTAGTTCACTTATTCAACAAATATTTAATGAGTTTCTACGAGGCAAGGAAACTAGGCCCCAGGAGAGAGCTGAGATGTACCAGGCATGTTCTTTTTTCCTCTAATCAAATTCAACTCCAACCCCCCAGCTGGGTTCCAAATGATTTGAGTACTTCATTTATGTTCGCATATGTTTGCTCCAGCCATTCAGCAAACAGTCGGCAGGCACCTTCTAGGTATGAGCTGCTCCTTTGGGAGCTCAGTAGTTTACAACAAAGACCTAATCTGTCAGCAGATTCTGTTGGCTCTGCCTCTATTTCTAATTCTGGGATCTGGTCCTTTCTCATCCTCCATGGCTTCTGATCTGGGCCAATCACACTGACTCTGGTTTGTGGCCAGAACCTTCTTATTGGTCTCTGTGTACGAGGGAGACTGTGCCAACTTGACTGACTTTTAGGCTGCGATTACCTAAGCGAGAAGATATGCTGTTAATGTGGACAGTGCGGTCGCATGGGCTTCTGGGAGGAAAAGGGGGAAAAGGGGAAAGGTAAACGAAGCACCAGGAAGCTGAGTCTGCTTCCTGACTCTGGATGCAATGTGACTTCACACTTCTTCAGCCACAGCTTCCTTCCCTGACAGGATGGACTGTCACCCCTCAGACGGTGAGCCAAATCAAGCCCTTCCTTCTGTAAGTTGCTGTTGATGGGCATTTTGCCACAATAATGAGAGAAATAACTAAGAAACCCTACCTTGCTTCTGCTCTTGTCTTCCACTGTCTGTTCTCAACACAGCATAGCCATCTTTTAAAATACAGACTCCGACTGTGCACATCTTCAAAAGGTCCCAAGCCTTTCTGTCTCACTCAGAGGAAAGGCCTGGTTTTGCCTCTCCATCTTGGACTCTTTTCTTCTCTCTGTTCACCCTGTTCAAGTCACTCCAACTTCTTTGCTGTTCCTCCGACTCACCAGGCAAGTTCTTACCTCAGGGCCTTTGCTTATCTGTGGCTCTCTCTGTTTGGGGTGTTCGCTCTTCAGTTACACTCGTCTTATTCCTTACCATCTCAGGACATGGCCCCGTTGTCAGCTTCTCTGGGCTGGCCAGTTCCTTTAAAATGCTTGCCTAGTCCTGCTCTGAGTTGCTATATTACTTCTGCTGCTTTGTCTCTACGGTGCCCTCCGTGTGACATATTACTTCCTTTATTTATGGTATGTCTCTCACCACTAGAATGTAAATTCCACACAAGCATAGGCCTTTCTCTGTTTTATTTACTGAGGTACTACGGCTTAGCACCCAGATAGTTAAAAAAAAATTGTTGAATATCTATACATGTATGTAATGAACACATGTACTAAATAGCATTATCATGGCCTTCACAGAATTTACAACGAGACTGAAGCTTTATCTAGAAATAAGCAGGAGCTATCATCCAAGAAACCCAGGTATGGTAGTTCAAAAGGTAGAAAATTCTTTTTTTTTGCCATCTTGAACGAGCCAGGCAAACAGGGCCCTAGGGTCACAGGTATGTTCTGTCAGGAAAGAGCTGCAATACCTGTGGAAGGGTAACAGAGGTTCCTTGAGGTTGCAGTCTATGACTGGACCTAGAAAGACTAGGCGCCTAGTGTGGCATCTCACGGAAGCCTGGTGGCCACGGCAGCTGGCCGTCCTTTGCATCCTGCCTATGTCTCACTAACCAGCGCCCGTGTAGAATCAGCCTCAGCCCCATGTCCTGCACAGAGCCCTGCTGAGGCTCTGTGGCTGCACTCTGCAGATGTCAGTGGCGAGCATCTGGGGGAAGGAGAGTCCTGTCATTTCTCCTGACGGATGTCGACAGGAGATGTCAGGTTAGAGCTAGTTATCTGAGTGCCTAACTGGATCCTGAGGATAAATCTCTTAGTTTGGTAGCACTTTACAGTATGTGGCAGCAGTTCATGCATAATTACTTCTGAATTATCTAGGGAATTCATCAGGTTTGATTATAGATGCATAATGAACTTACCAAATTTGAGGGTATTAGGGAGATATTAATTCCATATGAAACCTCACAATTCATTCATGTGCCATTTGTTTTCATTCCTTTTTTATAATAAGCTAATTAGTTTAAATTATTTGTACTTGTACAAGGTCTTGAAACACATATAAGGAATGATTATACTACAGAACCCAATAAATGAGAAGCTTTAGAGACAGCATTAATTGTGATAAAGGGTTCATAAAGCAGTAGATGTTCAATTTTCCCATTTGGGATAGTAATAATAGGCCTAATCATGACACCTCCATAAAGTCGTGGGAAGTCCCTAATTAACATTTCTGAATTCAGATATTTAAAAGAAGGTGGGAGAAGCCGTTGTGCCAACCGGAAGATGAGGCAGAAAGGGGAGTTCGACCTTGTGCTAAGCAAAGAAGAAAGGAGGAGCCAGGCAGGGCTTGCTTGTCCTGTGCTAGAAGGAACACGCACACTCAGGCCTTATCTGTTCCGAGGACTCGGTGAGGAAAAAGCCCAGGTTCTGAAGGTCATGGGCAAGTCAGGATTTCTGTCCTTCCAAACGGAAGGTGGGCTTTGGGTGGACCCCGGCACCTGCTCACCCTGTTGTTATTTATGTGGCACTGGCTCGCTCTGGACTGTGAACCTACCTACAGTCCCTGTGTGTGGTGAGTGCCAGCTCCCTTGTTAGGGCAATGAGGAGGAAGCAAGGCAGTGGAGGCCTCTGGTAATCTAGGATTCTATGGAAACAGTGGAAGGAGGTGCCCCACCTTGGGCACGTTCCTGGTGTTGGGAAGGGTTAAGATGTAATTCAGTAGTCAAGTGGGTGCCTGGCATGTGGGAGGCTCTGGGCTCAGACCCTAGCCTGACAAAACTAAGAACGCTCCAGTGCCAAGCAAGTGCTTCAGACATGTGATACTTCGTTTTCCTAAGAGATCTCTGGGGTGGACGCTACTTTTATTTCCAAAGGTCAAGGGAATAAGAACAAGAACTCAGGTAACTTGCCCACAACTATCCAGTAGTGAGCTAGGCCCTGGCTGTGTCTGATTCTGAAGGTAGCACTGGAGCCCTGTTTTGTACAGCTTCTAGTATGTTCTGCTGTCCCTGAACATCAGGACTGCTATTACAACCCCCATCCTTTTCTACTGCCCTTATGGACACAGGGACTCAATGTGCAGTTAGGACCGGCTGGAGCTCCCTGTGTAATCCAGGCTGACCTTGAACTCACGATCCTAGTGCTTTAATATCTAGAGTGCTGGGGTTTCAGATTCTGTCACTACACCTGGCACTTCTTTGGAATTGTAATCTTGGATTGTCTCTTTTCAGATCCACCAGAACTCTCAAGCAGTGGCTTTTCCATTTTCTTCCCTGGGGACCTCCACGGGATGAAAGCTGAGGACCAGCTACCTCACCGGTCCCCTATGACTATTAGGAAAAGCCACACAAGGGTTAATGCGTAAAGAAATTCTGCTTTGGATGAGACACCACTTTAATTTATATTTGATTAAAAAAGTCATTCATTCATGCATTCAGCAGCCGGTATTTGTTAAATGTCTCCTCCACTCTTAATTGGGTTTTGTTGAGGTGGTGGGGGGAGGAGAGGAGAGCGAGCAGGTATAATAAAGCTTATGCCAGACACCTTGTTTATAATTTTCTTGTGAAGAATATATGTACACAGCTGAAAAGTTAAGTAAACAAGAGAGTGATTGAATAACCAGGCAACTGAGAGAGGCAGACAGCAAGCTTCCTTCAGCAAAATGGAGCAGGCAGTACTGGCGCCTGCTGGGGGCCATTAAAGCTTCCTAGGAGTGAAACGTGGTGGTTCAGTGAGGGATGGACAGGGACGGGATGGCAGAGGGACCCCCAGCTGGACCCTGTCAGAAAACCAAGCCCTTGTCCTTCCTTGGTCTATGACTAGCTGTTTGACCTTGGGAAGACATTGTTGCCTCGTGTACTTAATGCAAGATGGAGAGAAGGATACTTCACAAGGTCCTCCCAGTAGAAAAGTGCCTATGAAATGACTCCAAACACCAGTGGCAAAAAACAATCCAAATGCCAGTGGCAGAAAGCCCAATGCCACAGGTGCCACTTTTTATAAAGGCCAGTCTCTAAGTTCATCCTCAGGAGAGGGTCTTTTCAAAAATCACATGGACCTGAGCCTCAACTCTACAGATGCAGACTTTGAGGAGGTGTAACCAGGACAGCGAGGGAGTACTGTCGGAGAAGCCAGTGAGGTATGGTAAGACCAAGGCCAGTCTTGAGGCTCCCCTGATATTGGACCAGAGTATAGTAGGACCTGGGATTGAGAAAAAGGAGGGACTTCCTCCTTTTCTTGTCTCTTGAGTTATCAGTAGAACATGGCAAGTTGTTCTGAGATAGCCACATTCAGTTGCACCAAATAAACAAAATAAAAGCATGTAACAGCCTCTGTGGGATTGTGCAATTCAGAGGAAAGTGATACAGTTTCTTCCTGGAGGGTCACTTCCTTGGGGTATGGGGCACATTTTAGATACTGTATTATTATTCTCTACTACCTTAAGCTTTGAGCTTGTTACAAACCTACTCTTGGTCACAGTGAGGCGATAGCTCTCTCCATTCCACAGTGTGACACCCTCAAACCTCATCATGAGCCTGTGGTTCTAAATGCTGACCCACTCACTTCTCCTCTGAGATGTCTGCACCCAGTTTCATGAGTCTGCAGAGTGAGGCCTCATGGCTAGGCTGTTTAGTAGGGCAAGGAGGGACTTCTCAACTGGGGACACTGATTTATTGCTAAAAGTCGCTGAGAATGAGTTTTCTTCTTTGTAGCCAGGACTTTCACCAATTCAGTGACAGGATGAAGAATCAACCCCCAGGAGATGGATCTGGGATAGTTAAGCCGAAAGGAATTTTCAATGAGGAACAAGTCCCATTTTTTTCTTCTCCAGGAAGCTGCCTCTAACGCACTGAAGATGGAGACAGGATTGATTTTTCCAGAAGAACCTCAGCAGAGGAGTTCATGAAGAAATGAGGAGAAACAAGTGCGACTGAGAGTACCCCTCCCCTTCACTGTGCCATATCCTGCCTGTCTGTGGGGGAGTGTTATCCCGGCCATCGTAGAGTCGCCATACAGGCGACATGTGAGAAGTCTGAGCTCCTACAACCCTGACATGCCCTGGGCCATGTATATCTAAAAATTTACTCCCTTTCCCTTCCACGATACCTCAATACCTCTTAATTTAAAAAAAAAAATGCATGTTTTAAGCTTTTTTTTTCTTAAAATTTTTTACCCCTTGTCCTTCAGAGCTATCATTAATCTACCGGATAGTAAGTCAGGAGCCTGCAGACATCACTCCTTGTCTTCTTGGCCTGCAGAAGATAGCCAACCTGCCTCATTTTAGGGAGGAGGGAAGGACGTGTGGAAGAGTATTCTTAGCTCACTCTGGTCCAGGCTGCACCAAAGGCAGGCAGATCTTGCTCGCCGTGGGCAGGTGATGGCAGGCCCATCTATCCATTCCCATTTTGTGCCTTGTAATTTGGCAGCTCTGGGAAGGTTTGTGAGGCAGAGGGAAGGGTAGGATCGGGGCTCAGGGAAGGGGTAGGAAGAGATAAGTGACTTCAGTCAGGATCATTTTTCCTGATGTCAAGCCTCACCCAGGAGAGCTTTCCCTGTTGCCTGCTTTTATCTGGAAAACAATACAAGCAGTATCTCTGAAAATTAGGTCAGGGCTTGTGATGGCAGGGGCTTGCCAAGGTGTGAACTGCCTGAATCCTCTGCGGGCTCGCTCAGCGCTCTGCTCTGACAAATGTTTCCTTTGTTTCCCTGAAAAGTCTGACTTGCCGAAGCGCCTGAGCCTGCTCTTTCTCTTTCTTTTGGTCTCCCCACAGACAACTGAATTTGGAAAGGAAAAAAAATCCCCACTTGTCAAGTTCTCCCTCTTCCTCTGAACTCCTTCTCTGCTGCTATCACTCTGGAGACTGGAAGCTACTTTGAGGAGGGTGTGGACCCTCCTTCTTATCATCTCTTCAGCGGGGTATGCCGACCTGCACCAGAAGTCTTAGGAAAGCTGAGTGGACCCTGCCAGGGCCAGCAATGTCAGAGGTAAGTCCTGGGCTGGCAATCAGGAGAGTTCGCATAGGCTTGTCATGACCCAAATTCCTTTGAGGCAAAAGCCTGAATGAAATCTTGCCTGCTCTGCTAAGATGGGTACGCAGCCGCAGTGGTGATCACAACACACTGCCCTTAGTTTTGAGGAGAGTGTAACTTTTCTTACATTGTTGGTGCTGGTCAGGCATGTGATAACACAACATTTTACTCTGCAGAGTGAGTGTGGCTGGAGAAGGGGTGACGGGTATCGGAAGCTAGTAAGAGCTCCCCCATCCCAAGTTCGGAAGGTCTGGTGAACCCACCCTGTCCTGAGTCCGCCGTTACCTATGCTCTGCAAGGAGGGAAAATTGAGATGTTTCTAGAACGAGAAAAACATCAGGTACTCCCAGGAGTGTGTCAGAAGGTGTCCAAGGTCAGCGACGCTATCTAGGGAGGCTGGAGGATGTCTGTTGACTCTGTTAGATCTCAGGCTACTTCTTCCACCTGAGCTTTGTTTTGTACCTTGCAAAATGATTTAAATGAGGCAACACAAAGCTGGGGAGGTGGTTCAGCCGGTGAAGGCACTGACGGCAAGACCCACCTCCTGAGTTCGAGTCCTGGCACCCGTGTGGTGAAAGGAGAGACTCAGCTTTTGCTGGTTGTCTTTCCTCTGACTTCTACAAGTGCACCATGCACATCTCTATGCACACATGTTTCCATCTGGGCACACACACACACACATACACACACACGTGCAAATAAATAAGTATAATGAAAAAACCCCAAAGACAAAAGACTTTTAAAAAGGACAACATATTGGATAAATAGTAAGCCTGCAAAAGTTGTTAGTTGTGATTACAACTAGTTTGTCACGTTTGGTAAAGGCAGTAGGATTGATGGCATCACTCTGTGAATGTGTCTCCTCCGAAGTTCAAGTTTACCACTGTAGTAGTATTAATAGAGGCCCTTACCAGGTGATGAGGCCACAAAGGCTGCCCCCTCATGGGTGGTATTAGGTTCCCTTACTAATTACAGGGGCTTGATGAGGGTGTGTCCTCTTGTGCTGTCCGGCTGCCCTGTGAGCTCACAGGTTCCTGGGGTGCCACAAGATATCATCTCAGAAGCAGAGAGCAACCCTCCCAGCCAATCATGCCTGACACTTGATCTTGGGCTTTTTAGCCTCCAGAAGAGTCAGAAATAAATCTGCTTTATTCTCAATTATTCAGTTGGTGTTACTTTGTTATAGCAAGATGGAGCAGACTGAGATAAGTACTATGATCAAAGTCTCCAGAAGCCCAGAATAATGCTTCAAAAAGTTTTGTTCTTAAGCCAGGTTTTTTTTTTGTTTGTTTGTTTTTTTAGATTTGACATGTAGTGACAACATATAACCCTGGTGGAAGTGAGGGAGAGAGCAGTGGGGACAAGTGGCTGGGTCCTAGGCATTCCTGCTCATCTTCTGCATTGGCTAATTGTTTGTGGAGGCAGTCTGGACTTCAAAAGAACCCCAGGACTCTGAGGAGCCCTGAAAAGTCCCTCAAAGTGAGTAGATCATTTCCCCCGAGAGTTAGAGACCAGCATAACATGAAGCTGGTGGGCATGCTTCAGTTAAACACACCAATCCAGGGGCACAGTGGGCACAGGACTGCAAGGTGTGTGCTGGCAGAAGCCCTGCCCCAGTGGAATGTGCTGTTAGGTAGGGAAGGGCAATGTCCTTTTCCTTTTCCTATCTGGAAGGAGGCCAGGAAGTGTGGAAATGCTGATGTGCAGACAGGTAGGTGTGAAGTAGAGTGAGGAGGTGAAGACACCAATGGAGAGAGTGAACCCTTCCCAGAGAGGACCAGAGAGAGTGTGCTCCCTTCCCAGAGAGGACCAGAGAGAGTGTGCTCCCTTCCCAGAGAGGACAGCCTGGGAGGGAAGATCTCCTGGGCTTCTTGTTGGCAGTGTCAGGTGGGCCTGAAGCTCTGATTCCATCCATGCATAGCCATGTTTAGTCCTGGGGTGGTCTGACAAGTCCATACCATCTGTCCATCTTACTTCCTATTTGCTTTTGGTGATTGGTCTGGGGAAAAGACAAGGAAATAATTAGACCAGGTTAAGGTTAAACCTGGTGGAGGCCATTTGGAGATTCATTTACAAGGTTTTCTGTGAGTACCCATTTGCTGAGGCTCTTTCAGCCTTCTTTTGGCTTAGTCAATGTTCTGCTTCTGGAGGAGTTCAGTTAGCTTCTCTTGCCATGGGGTCCCTTCCCAGGAAAGGGCTCTTTGAGAGTTGTGCCTGGAATGCCCAAATTCCGAGTGCAGCCATGTTGTCATGGTAATGCACAAAGTCAGTCATTCCTCTACAGATCGCTGCTTCCCATGGTCCTGAAGGATGTATCTATCTACCTCAGTTGTACACAAAGTATTCCCAACTTTATTGAGATGATTGCCTTACATATTTCAAGACATGGCACCTTTAATTCTCCAAGGAAACACATAGCCCCAACTTCCTAAGCCCCTCCTATGAAAATATTCAGACTGTGCTTCAGTCCCGAGGAGAAAGGCTTTCTGTGTTCCTTCTTCGTGTCTTAGGGCTGGAGGTGACTCAGGGATGTACCTTGCAATTTTCATGATCCATTGGTGTCTCGGTAATGAATGTTCACCACAGCAGTGCCCTCATTTAGCCTAATAACCTCAGCAAGGTAATATTTGATTTGTGCTAAGTATCTGATTAAACAACATAAAGTATTTAACCTATTGATCTTTTATACCTTGCCAGCCCTGCATTGCTGGATCTACTTTAATTACTGACTTGGAGAGCTCTCCTGAATGGGCTCTGCATCTTGTTAAGCTCCTTCCTTTCCTTTAAGGCTCCCTGTCAACAGCTTCCTCTTCCTGTTGCTTCTAGGCCTTTATCCTGCCTCCTGCTCCTCTACCACATCAACTTGCTTCTGCTGGAGCCTGTCATTGTGGTGGGCATTCTTTGTGTGGCCATGAATCCTACTGATTATTCTAGAAAGTCATTGATCACATCGACAACAAAGTTGCTACTTTGTCTACCATCATCCTTGGAACGCAGAGAGTCATCCCAGTTGACAGCCCTGCCTGGGAGCATGGGTCACAGTTGTTGGATTAACCTTATCCCTCTACCTCACAAGGAGGAGAGGCAAGTGGGCATTCATCAAGAGAACTCACAGGAAGCTATTTGGACTGGCCAATTAGCTAACCACTCTACCCTGAACTCCTTAGAAAGCTACAGAAAATCAGACTCCCCCCACTTGCCTGCAAAGATAATCATGAATGTTAATAATTAGTTGATTTACGTGCTGTCTTTGCTTCAAGAGTCTCAAGCATGCTGGGCTTGTTTATTTTGTTTCTCCTATTTTAAAAATTGTTTCCACCAAGGCTGAGAGAGCTTCTCTGTGGGTTCTTTCAAATTGAGAATAACACCTCATAGGATTAAGAGAATTCAGTCAGGAAATTCATGTGGAACACTTACCATAATTCTTGCCACCTAGTAAGTACTCAATAAATAGAAGCTATTATTATTGTATCATTTTAGTCAGCTTGATGACTCATGGGTTGCTTGTGAACTTCTGAATATTTTCAGGGTGAGAAGATGGAACCCTAGCTTGAGTAATTGAGTACTCTGTCCAGGTTCCTGACAACCATCTCATCCCACATATTAGTATCCTTAGGTCCCTATTACAAGTCAGTTTTAGACCAAAGATAGTGGACTGGGGAGGTAAAGAGGCCCCTAAAAGACAAATGCTTATCTTCATACAGGTCACTGCTCAAAATCATATCGAAGACTAGTCAATGTGATAGTTTTGATGGATAACTTAACACGTGTAGAATCAGCAGAGAAGAGTCTCAGTAAAGGATTATTTAGATTAGATTAGCCTGTGGTCGCATCTTTGGGGGATTATATTGATTATGTTAATTGAGGTGGGAAGATATATCCATTGCGGGTGGCACTATTCCGTTGGCAGGGGATTCTAAACTCTCTAAGAGTAGAGAAAGGGAGCTGAGTACCAGTGGGCATACATGAAGTCATTGCTCTCTGCTGGATGTAATGGGACTAGCTGCTTCAAGTTGTAGCTTCCTTGACTTCTCTGCAATGATTGACTGTAACCTGGAACTGTAAGCCAAATCAACCCTTTCTCCCTTAAGACACTTTTGCTACACTATTTTATCATAGCAACAGGAAATAAAAGTAAGACAATCAAAATGACTGTCTAAACAGAGTGCCTCAGAGTGATTTCCAAAGGGTGATATGCCATCTAACAAAGCAAATTAAAGGACATACTTCCCTGCCACACTAGCTGAACCGGGGTTCTTGTGAGGAAGGTCCACGCATTTGCAATTAAAAGCGATTCTGCTGCATGGTAAGGGTCACATGCCACTAAGTGGTCCTCCAAAGTCAACTCCAGACTTGCAATAAAACCCAAAGAAAGGCTGGAGGCTGCAAAATATTTACCTTGTAAGAGCATCTAATAAGCTCAACATCTCTGTGATGCTCTGATATTGAACGCAGCAACGGAAGTTTTGGGGTTACTACCAAGCTTGTAGAGTGTGGCTTGGACACTTACGGACAGTCCTTCTGGCCAGATAGCAGGCAGTTGCTAACTCCGGGGGTAATCTGGGAGGAGAGAGGCCAAGGGTGTCCACAGCACTGCTATAGCAGAGTTCCCCACTCTTTTCATGGCCTCTTTGAATGAAACACTTTCACTCCCTCCTCCTCCCCTTTGTCACTTAGTCTCACTTTCAAATAATGTTATGCCAGTGACTGTAAACCCCGAGGCAGCCCATGGAAGCCATGCCATCGCTGCACATGTTGTGTGCACACATACTTACATATTCCGCACCGCTGCCTTTGTTCTAAAGCCAATAAAAGTGATTTTCAGATCATCTGCGGCTTTGGATCCTCTGCACCACTGCTCCCCCCATTAGCATGGCTAATTGAGAACTGACTGTGTGTCTTGGACCACTTCCAAGCAGGGAACCCATTGCCTGGAATGATGTGGGCTCCCCAAGAGAACTGAGCAAATAGAGAGAAATATCAAGTCGGGTGTCCGTTGGAAGAAGAGTACACTTTTAAGGATGATGATCTGACCAGTCCCAGTCCAGAGAAGCAATCTGGTTTGGCATGTCACATTGATTTCCAAGTCAGTAAACTGTAAAACTGTCCCCCAGCCAGAACATGCAACAACTCAGAGAAAGATGAGGCTTGGCCAGTAAAGGATGAAGCCATCATAAGACCAATAAAAAGATGCAATGTGGTTTTCCTTAGGCTGTATATCAACACCTTCCTGGAGGCTACAAGGGACAGTGCATATGTTCTGTTTGACTTTGTAGAGTGAGGATGAGATAGAGGTTGATGGGGAAATCCCCCTCGGTCTCGCTATGCTGCTCTGTCTGGCCTGGAGCTTACTATGTAGACCAGGCTGACCAAAACGTCTACAGAAACCTACTCTGTGCAGAAACCCCCACTTATGTGTCTTAGTCACATTCCTTTGTCTTAGGACCTCATGGTGAAAATACTCAAATAGATCTCAGACATGCTGAGAAAAAACAAACCAAAAAACCGAAACCAAGACTCCCAAACAGCAAAAATGCCCACAGAAGACAAAACCAAGAAATGGAAACAAAAACAAAAAGCAAGAGGAAGCACAAAATTGTAAGCGTGTTTTGGATGGTGTCATTTTTCTTATGACATAAGCTCCCAGCTGGCCCCGGCGCTGTCTCTTGGAATAAATAGCAAGCTGCGGAGGGTCATGCCTCATGTGGGTTTCTGATAAGTATTGTTAGGTTGTATGCTGTTTATCACAAAGACAACAGATAGTATTGTCAGACAGACTCATGAGCAGCTGCCTTTTGCAAGAAGAACAGGAGAAGTTCCCCAGAACTTTCACAATTCTGCGTTCTGTCCCAAACAATAAGCAGTGAAGAGCCTGGGCCGAGGGCAGTGGGAGGCAGAGGCATATTTCTCAGGAGGGCGAGAAAACCCGGGCTCAGGGTTAAACTGTGCAAATGGGGTCTTAGTGTGTGTGCATCCTCTATCAGTCAGAGGTCAGCTGACTCCATTTGTATCTGCCTCCTCATCACTGCTTGAGGACATGAACTGGACCACTGCATGAGGGCTTTGGGTATGGAGCTAGATATGGTAGTTTACGTTGGCTCACATTAGACTCTCCTAGGAGGGCCCCCAAAGCCTAATCTATTCCACCGAAGATTCTGGCTTACGGAACCTGGGTTGTTTTATACAGCACCTGGGATATTTTAGGTGTAAGGAGAACAAAAGCCACGCCAAAGTCTCTTAGGTGGTGGGGGCAAGACCAGCGCCACAAGGCTCCACTTCAGTCTACCAGGATCAAGCTGAGACTGAAGCGGTATTCTCATCTTTATAGATACCAAGCAGTAGATGGTGGGTTGTGGATGGGAAAGAACGAGGGAAAGTTGAGAAAAAAGAAGAGAGTTGGGAAGCCTAGGAGTTAAATAAGTTGGATTTCTCCTGAGTGGAGATCATCAGGATCCGAAAGGTGAAGGATATGCTTGCTGGTAGTTTCTGGTGAAAGATGTATGGCTTGTGACAAAGCATTGTTTCTGTTTGCAGTCACCAGGGAGTTGGGTAACTGGTGACTAGCAACTTGGAAGACTCACTGAAAATAACCCCCCCCCCCCCCCCATCCCTGTCACTAAAAGTCCATTACCATAACAATTGTCAGTGACTTTAGGGGAATCTGCATCTTGGCTACAAAAGAAAACAGGAAAATGGAAATGTGTGTGTGTGTGTGTGTGTGTGTGTGTGTGTGTGTGTGTGTGTGTGTAGCGGGTGTTGGTGGTGGTGTTGGAGAACCCCAAAGGCTGCAGTAGTCAGCGGTCTGTTACTGTAACAAAACACTCAAGACAATCAACAGAACGAAGGAAAAGGTTAGTTTGGCTCACAGTTGTGCCTGCGATGCAGTAACTGATGGTGAGAGCACATGGGGGACCCCCCCCCCTTCACAGTGGCTGGGAAGCAGAGAGAGGTAAGGAGCATGGGCTTCCCACATCTCCTCCAAGGGTGTGTCGCCCTAGACCCTGGTTCCTGAAGGCTTCACCACCTCTCCGTAGCACTAGACCGGCAACTAAACCATCACCACGTGGTCCTCTGTGGGCACAGCCACACTATGACAAAGGCTGATGGACATTGTGCACTGGTGATGCTGGGGATGCCGAAGCAGTGTGTGACCTAACAAAGAAGGGAACTGTAGAGTAGATCAATAAGAAGAGACTGACTGGGTCACCCAAGCTTCCAGCAGGTTCTCAGTGTCAGCGGCTAGGTAGAGGATTTCCCTCCAGTCATGTCCTCATTCTCTGCTCCACCCCACCTTTTCTCCTCACATATTTCTAGTCAGACCCACTTCCGTGGAAGAGCACATGTCTGCCGTACTGTCCTGGCAGGGCAGGATACACATAAAAAGCTCAACTATCCTCACTCACAGGATCCACAAGGATGGGATGTGGGGGCCATTCGTCGTGAGTGAGGGACGTGGGGAAACTGTCCCTGACATGCTGGGCTTTATGAAGACAGTCACTGGCTGCTGCTTTCCTCCATCCCCTGATGTTCCCCAGGGTGGTTTCGACTACACAGGATAGATGGATCTGCCTATCATGATTAAAATGCCTCCTGGGAGCGTATGCTTCCGTGTTTCTGTGGAAGATGCACAAACAGCTAATGGCAGCCTCCCTGAGAAGTGGCACATGACACGCTAAAGCACAGACTCTCAGCCCCTGGATTTCTAACCTCAGGGCCTGCCGTTCCCCAGAGCCAGCTTCCCATTCCTTCTGAGGAGCAGGAGAGTGAGAGGTTTGCATGCTGCTCTTGGGGCTGCCTGGATTTCTGAGTGGGAAGGCCAGGGGTGAAGAACCAGCTTTTCCCAGAGTGCCACGGTGCTTGCCCCAGTCATAAGCCTAGAGAAGCAGCCTAATCCTGCGGTGTCTAGGGCCTGGCCAGAGGAGGAATGCATATGGCTTGGGGATTGGAGGGAGTTTGCCTGAGTGTGTTTGTGTCTATGCTTCTGAGCCCAGGACCCTGACATCAGGGAAATTAACCAGACTCTGTGTGTTGTGGGGATTGTGCATGGCAACCTAATCAAGGCTTAGTTTTTCATTAAAATTTCCATTAATACTGGGGTTGTTTAGATCAAGTTGAATGAGACTATCCATAATGCACCTTCCATACTCTATTACCATTCTGAGGATCAGAGGGAGGTTGCACACCTCTGCTGGGGCCATTAGCATTCCCCTTGCCCCCCCCCCCCCCCAACGTGCTGGTATCATCTTTCCCAGCAGCTGCTACATAGAATGAACACAGTACAAAAAGGATCACCCAAAACTCCCCCCACCCCCTTCTATGTGACAGGCAGGGAAGCATGGAAGAGGAGGCAGGCAGAGGTAGAAAGTGAAGCATGAGGAGTTTCATGGGCCGAGGCTTCATCTTCTCAGCATAGAAGTACCCAGTCCCGCACCCAGTCCCGCCTGCGTCTTTCAAAAGAGACTGTTGCAGCAGCATGGCAGTCTGAGGGGGAGGAAAGACACCAGGTCGTTCGTGGGGAAGGAAGGTGCTGATGTGGACAGAGGAATTCAGGCCACACCTCATGGGGACATTTCTATAGCAGAGCCACACAAAGGACTGCCACCTGAATGGACTTTACTTACATCTCAAGCCAGTTTGTGGGGCATTTTGGGGATGGGTGTACTAGTTTCAGGGCTCTTGAAGGCTTGCTCAGTGATGGCTCAGTGAGCTGTTTCTCTTACCATCCTTGACTGTAGCTGTATGACCCTATTGCCTAGGCTATAGACATCCCGTGCCCTTTGACAGGTCTGTGTGTTGGATGTATCTCCCTAAAGGTCATATACAGGAAATTCAGTCTCCAAGATCATGTGTTAACAGTATGTGTGATAAGTGTTAAGTATCAACTTGACAAAATCTAGAGTTACCTGGGAAATGACTTCTGGGTGTGCTTGTGGGGGATTATCTTGATTCTATTAATTGGAGTGGGAAGACACACCTATTGTAGGTGATATCATTTCCTGGACAGAGTATCCTGAACTATGTAAAGAAGAGAAAGTGAACTGAGCAGGAAGTCTGTGCTTATCCCTCTGCTTCCTGTCTGCGGCCATGATGTGACCAGCTGCTACAAGCTCTTGCTGCCTTGAATCCTCTGCCATGATGGGCTGTACTTTGAACTCTGACCTAAAATAGACCCCCTTTCTTCCCCCATAAGTCACCTTATCACAGTAACAGAAAAGCAACTAAGACAGTAGGTAGTGAAAATTAGATGGCTCATGAGGGTAGGGCCCCTATGACAGTGTGAGTAGCTTCGGAGAAAGATAAGAGACCACAGCTGGCATGCTTGATCTGTCTCACCCTGTGATGTGAGGACACATGGAAGACGTCTGCCATGTCAGGACACAGTAGGAAGGCCTCTCTGGACCCTGTTACCATGCTCTTGGACAAGCACCATGCTCTTGGACAAACACCATGCTCTTGAACCTAACTGCTTCCAATGCTGTGAGCCAAATAAGTTTCTTTATTTCCTTTTTTGAACTTTAAAGAAACTACTCAGTCTGATACTTTGTCATAGCAACAGAAAATAGACTAAGATAAACAGGAATATTCTTCCTACTTTGTCTGTAGGTAATTCAAGCTTACCATTCAATGACTAGCTTGAAAATCATTAACCTGCCTCTCCCAGACTGAAATACTTATGATCTTACTGCAGGCTTTTAGCCTTCAACATATTCTTTATAATATTAGGATAATTTTTTATGCTATGGACTTGGATCTTCTATGTTAAGTGAAGGACAAACCATAGAATAGTTCCTTATAAAAGCTTTTTGAACTTGTTATAAACTTCGGACCATCTGTTTGAGGTGAGCCTTGTGTTGTTCTTACTGAGAAAGCAATGAGTGTGCAGAAAAGCATGTCTCATGCGAATGAAGATCCAACCCCAGCTAGTACAGTCTGCAGTGGTATTTGTGGGGCGATGCACTAGACACATTCTGTTGGAGCCACTCCTGTGTCTTGCTGCCTGAGCCTGCTAGTTCTGAGGAGGAGTTGCTTCTATTAGATTGTCCTGTGAGCATGTCTGTGAGCCTTTTCATGATAGTAGGAAGGTCCAGCCCACTGTGGGTGGTGCCAACCCAAGCAGGTAGGTCTGGGCTATATAAGAAAGGTAGTTCAATAAGAGAAAAACAGCAAGCCAGTAAGCAGCATCCTTCCATGGTCTCTGCTTCAAGCTCCTGCCTTGAGTTTCTGCTCTGGCTGCCCTCAATGATATACTGTAACCTGTAAGATGTAATAAACCCTTTCTAGAACTGGCATGCTTGCTCTGTCTCACCTTGTGATGTGCTCTGCCATGTCAGGACACAGTAAGAAAGCCTGGACCCTAGTTACTCTTGGTAATAGCCCATGCTCTTAAACTTACCCACTTCCAAAGTTGCTTTTGGTCAATGCTTTATCACAGCAACCAAGAAACAAGCTAGAACACCATCTAAGAACCCTGAAGTGGGCCTTCACCAGATCAAGTCAGCTGTCACTTGGATCTCAGACTTCCAGCTTTCAGAACTGTGAGAACAAGTTTCTGCTGTTTCCAAGTTACCCAGTGTCCTGGTTTGTCTCCCACTGCTGTGATAAAATACCCTGACAAAATCAATTTAGGGACAAAAAGATCTGTTTTAGCTCACAGAATTTAGGTTACAGCCCATCCCCACAGGGGAAATCAAGGCAGCAGACACTTGAAGTAGCTAGTCACGTCCAAAGTGAGGGCCAGCAGGAGAGGGAAAACGGCATATACACATGCTTACCCGTGCTTAGCCCCCTCTCCTTTTCATTCCGTTCACGACCCAGCCAGAGAACTCTGCTGCCCACGTTCAGGGTCAGTCTTCCCATCTCATTTAATGCAATTAAGAACACTCCTTCTAAGTCCCGCCATAGGCCGAGTCCATCCGGACAGTTCCCCATCAAGGCTCTCTTGTCACGTGATTCTGGGTTGTGTCAAGTCGAGGATTACAGCTAACCTTCTCACCCAGGGTGAGATTTTTGTTGTTGCTTTTTGGACTCAGCAATATTGATTTTTTGCATATAAAGGGAGGGTGGCTTCACGGAAAACATGATTTTTTTGGTTGTAAAAAATCTGCTGTCACTCTCGATCTTTACTGTGCCCTCTTTCTTAAATTTGGCTCTCCTGTACTTACTCATTATTTGCTTTTTGGCAAGTTAATTACGTCCATAAATCTTGGCTTTTCCCTCTGCATTACTTTTTTATTATTAACATCGCCTTTGATTGACAAATGAAAATTGTATGTATTTATGAAGTAAAATATGGAAGGACTAAGTTAAGCTGATTCACATACCCACTGATCTAAAGGATTTTGTTACAGAAACCTAAATCACCCAAAATACATTCTCTAGCTCCATTGACAAAGACCTTGGACCCAGAAACGAGAGTTGGGTTGGCCACCTGCCTCTAGTGTTTAGTCACGTGACATTGGGAAGGTTTCCTAATCTCTATGCGTGTTATTTCTCCATTTATAAAATGGGATTATAATTGAACCTATCACTTAGGGAGGCTATGAGGATCACAGGAGGTACTTATACTGAGCGTTTAGGGTAACTGATATGCGTACAATAGAAGTGTAAATTGTTGGAGTCAGAAACCCTATAGGTATGATCTGGGCACCTTTATTTTGAAAGTGATGCTTGGAAGATTCTGATTTGTGCCCTCAATTCAGAACCACTTCTTCACCAGGGCTCATATATTATAGAAACCAAGGAAACACAGATCAATAATAGATAAGTGTAGTAAGATCTTGGTTAGCCAGCAGGAGCATAGATCTTCAGCATTCAATTCTCATTAGGCTGATTTTTTTCAAGTGATCTCACCAATCTCCTTGCTAATGTAAGAGATAGCTTTGGGTTTTACTTCCTGACCAGGCACCTCCTCTTCCTGTAGAGACTGGATGAGCAGGGAGCATCTGCAAAGCAGGGAGAGGGAAGGCAGGAGTGGACTCATCACCAACTGTGGAGCCAGTTAGAGGGTCCATCACCCTGGAGCTCTCTGGGGTTATAGAAATATCTCAGGATTCACAAAGATGGGACAAAAATAATGACTTTCAAATAATAACCCATTCCTTTCACTTAAAGCAATGAAGAAATCATCTTACTTCTGGGCACAGGAAAATGTGTTAGTAATTTATGCTGCCTGATTTTCAACTCTTTACCAACTCAGATCACTTTCTTGTGCCCTGATATTAATTCTGAGGGTTGAACACAGCTCTGTTTTCTCTCTGCTGAAGGGCTTGCTTTTACAAGTTTCATTTGTATTGGCAGTGAGGGCTTTCATCAGAGGAACAAAAGACCATGTTTTTGTCACAGATACATAGATCTGTCCATGTTGCTGGAGAGACAGCACTTTCTTTGGGTCTGGAATGGGTTAATGTCTGTTGAGAGACTCATGAGGAGTGACAGGCTCTGATGACAGTCACAGGGTCACATCTCCTAGTCCTACAAATTCAGGTAGCTATTGTCCCTCTTAGGAAATCCTCAGGTGACTAGGAAACATTTTGAACAAGACACTTCAATTTGCCAATAGCTTTGCATCTTTTTGTCCAATTTATTTCACAGAGAGATACCACTTTGGGAGGGAAATCAAAAGAACAAAGGTCTGAATGACTCCAGAATGGCGGGTAAAGCATCTCAAGGAATAACTTTGAAAGCAGAGAGAGTCACAGTTAAAAAAAAAAAAAGAACCCAGAATGTACCACTAATGAATTCAATCAAAGCGAAGTCCATTTCTATTCCCTTGAATTCTACACAAACAATTTCTGCTTCACAAGTGTCTCTCGGAAGTACTGTACATACACGGCTGGGTATTAAGCTGTTCCACAGACATTTTGGATCAAAACTGCCTGCCTAGGAACGGCTGCTGCAACAGCAATAACGCGGCTTTAGAGAGAGTCAGCGTGCTCACACACGAGCTCTCTCTCGCACATCGCCTCCACGGCTAATGGAGTTTTGCAGAAAGGAATTGCCTGGAAAACAGGGGTTTTTAAGGGTGAACTTTTGACTTGCAATGCAAGGTGGAAGGAAGAATGGCAGAGAATAGAGAGAGATGGGCAGCCTCGGCAGGAGCAGTTTTCCCCCAGAAAGCCATGCCTGCAACGACTTCTACTTTGCTGTGACGGCCTCTGCAAACAATCGAGCCCCGGCTTCTCTTCCAGAACACTCTCTCAAAAGCCTGCCCAGCTGCATGGGTGTCTGTCTGGGTTCTGAGACCCATTTTGGGGTATCATGGATATTTACAACTTCCATGGGTGTATGCAGTGCTGTTTTACAGCGACACAAAGACTGGTGTTGGGGAAACTTCTTTGGAGAGGGTAGCCCTCTGAATGCTGTGCAGGCCCACACATTTTCTATTTGGTGTTTCCTGATTTGGAGCTCCTGTGGCCTGGAAAGAAATGCCATGACTGATCATTCTGGGGCAGGACTGTTGGGCCATACTCTTCTCTTTCCCTCTTTCTCTTTCTTTCTTTCTTTTCTTTCTTTCTTTCTTTCTTTCTTTCTTTCTTTCTTTCTTTCTTTCTTTCTTTCTTTCTCTTTCTTTCTCTCTCTCTCTCTCTGTCTCTCTCTCTCTGTCTGTCTCTCTGTCTCTGTCTCTCTCTCTCATATATTACACCCTGACTGCAATTTTTCCTCCCTCCATTAGTCCTAGTTCCTCCCTTTCCCTTTCCCTTCCTTCTCCTCCCACATCCACTCCTCTTCCATTTCCCTTAGGGGAAAAAAAAAGCAGCCCTCCCAGGTATATCAACCAAATATGGTATACATAACAGGTTATGAACCCTCATATCAAGGCTGGACAAGGCAACCAGTAGGAGGAAAGGGGTCCCAAGTACAGTCAAAAGAGTCAGAGACACCTCCACTCCCACTGTTGGGAGTCCCACAAGAACACCAAGCTACACACCCATAAGGTACATGCAGAGGACATAGCTCAGACCCACACAGGGTCGGTGTTTGTTGCTTCAGTCTCTGTGAGCCCCTGTGAGCCCTGCTTAGTTGATTCTGTGGACTGTGTTCTCATGATGTCCTTGACCACTCTGGCTCCTATAATCCTTCCTCCCCATCTTCTGTGGGGTTCCACAAGCTCTGCCTAATATTTGGCTATGAGTCTCTTCATCTACTCCCATCAGTTTCTGGATGATACCCCTCTGATGACAATTGGGCTAGGACTGATCTATGAGTATAGCAGAATATCATTAGGAATCATTTCATTGAATCCCCCCTCCCCCAAGTCATGTTTGGTTCTATCCTGGGTCTCTCTGGGCTGTCTTGCTTCTGGTTTCTGGCCATCCAGGCAGTGTCAGGGTTGGGCTCCCTCTCATGGCATGGGCCTCAAGTTGGACCAGTCATTGGTTGGCCAGTCCCACAAGTTCTGCACCATTATTACCTCAGCACATCTTGAAGGCAGGACAGATTGTAGGTCAAAGGCTTTGTGGATGGGTTGATGTCCTGGTCCCACTGCTGGCAGCCTTGCTTGGTAATAGAAACTGGCCAGTTAGGGCTCCATATCTCCCAATGCTAGGAGACTTTGCTAGGGTCACTCTTGTAGATTCTGGGGAGTTTCCACTTTGCTAAGTTTTTACATTGCTCCCTCAAATCCCCCAATTCCAGTCGTCTCTTCCAGTACTGTCTCCCTCTGTCCTTCCCACCTGATCCATCCTGCTCCCATAGCCACTTGCCCCCAGTTCACCCACAAAATCTCTTCTATTTTCCTTTCCCAGGGAGAGCCATATGTCCCCCCACCCCCGAGTCCTCCTTGTTACTTAGCCTCTCTGGGTCTGTGGATTGTAGCATGTTTATCCTTTACTTAACAGCTAATATCCACTTATGAATGAGTACATACCATGTTTGTCTTTCTGAGTCTGGGTTACCTCACTCAGGATGGTCTTTTCTAGTTCCATCCATTTGGCTGCAAATTTCATGAGGCTGTACTTTTTAGAATCTGGGGCCATAAGGAATCTCTGTGTCTGAAGAACTTGAGAAACGTCTGATAGGTTGATGGCTGAGTCTGAGTCTTGACCTGTTTAGGATGCTGTGACAAAAATGTCATAAACAGAGTAGCTTATAAATGGCAGAACTTAAGTTCTGAGAATTTTGGAAACTGAGAAGTCCAAAACCAAGGGAACAGTGGGATCAGGACTTGGTGAGAACCTCCTTCCTCACAGATGGTGACTTGTAGCTGTGACATTACCCGGTAAAAGGGGCAGAACACATCTCTGACATGGACACTGTGATGGCTTAGGTCTAATTTTTTCCCTAAGTAAGGGTCAGTGTGTCAGTGGTTTTATATCCAAGAGGGCACTGTTGGAAAGTGATAGAACATTTAAGAGGTGGGGCTTAGTGGTTAGTCGGTAGGTCATCGGAGACGCTGCCTTTGGAAGAGATTACAATAGTTCATGGGAGGATTTTGGGGGTGCTCACTACAGGGTAGATGTAAAGGCCTGTATCTTCTTGTACAGGGACCATAGCTCCCACGTACATTCTTCTCACATCATCTACCGTGATATAATGTAGCCAAGAGGCCCCTCACCAGAATTGAGCCACTATGCCTTTGAACCCCCCAAACTGTGAGTGAAACAAACCTCTTTTCTTCATAATTATCTTGTCTCATGTATTTTGCAATAGTAATAGGAAGCTGAAAAATAATAGCAGCAGTCTTGAAGACTCTTTCCTTGGGACCTAGCTGCCTCCTAATACTTTGCCTCCTACCGTTACCTTAGAGGTGAGAAGTTCAACACTAGAGCTTTGGGGAAGCATAAGCATTCAGGCCATAGTGCCCTGGCCTTGGAAAGAGGCTGCACTGTGGTCTTCCCCAGAGGGCTTTTTCCTTTAGTGTGATTGAGTATCCAGGCTTGGCGATTATTCCTCAAGGGAAAAGGCCCCTTTCAACTGCATCCAGTATAGTGTGGTGGCCTTTGCTGCTCAAATCTCTAATGAGCTGTTGGCAGGTCATTCATTTTTAAAAAACAGTGTAATTGCCCTCAGTGGCTCACCTGATCTTTTAATAAACTCTCAGTTCCATTTTAACCCCCTGGCCCTTTGACCGCAGCTAAGACTCCCTTCCCAGGGTGTTTGACTCTTGCACAATTTGGGGGTGTGTACTGGGAGAATAGGAAGGGAATTTCCAGGGATAGCCTGACTTCTCATTCCCTAGCACCCCTATCCCAACTTCTGGAGAAAGTGTTGACAGTGCTCAGTGCTCAGCGAAGCCGGCAGTGTCGACCTTTCAACTTAAGCCGCCCTTACCCGCCTGTGCTTCCCTTTCTCCAGGATGTGGACCCTCCTCTTGTTTCTTGGGACAGGAATTCCCCCTTGACTGATGAAGGGAGTTGCTGGATCCATTGTACAGATGAAAAGAAAGGGTCTTGAGATCTAAGCTCCCTGCCTGGAGTCCTGCTCTCCCCAGGCTGGCCTTTCTTCTTTTCATGAATGACCACCTCTTCTCCCTCTGCAGACGTCTCTCTGCTATTAACACCACCTATTAAACCACGAACTCAGTCCCGAGTCTTTGCACATCTTTAGCAAATTCTTGTACTATCGCAGTGGGCGTTGAAGGGCTTTGCTAACCATGGGCAGTTAGATTTTTAACTCCTGGTTTGGAAGCAATACATCTTTCCAGCGTACAGCTACAGATCTCAGCAGCGCATTGCTGAATGCTTGCTCTCCGCGTGGTTCACTCACTCAAGCCCTCCCATGAGTCAGATTACGCAGCCAGCCGGCAAATGTTGGAGGGCTCCTGGGCTTTCTTCTCTTCTCCATTTATATTTTTCTCCCAAGGTAACGGCATGAAATTCCAAGGCTTCAAATACCACTGAGACACAGATGATTTTTAAAATTATAAATTTGGCCCCGACCTATCCCCTGAGCTCCAGATTTGTGGATTCAACTGTTTTCCTGAACCTTTTTTTTTTTTTATGTCTTACAGCTACTGAAAACTGTAACATGTCCAAAAGACACTGGTAACCCTTAACCTGCTGGGCTGTCTCTCCCAGTCTTTAATAAGTCAATGTGTTTAAACACAATCCCTCTAGCTATTCAAGGCCCTTGTCTAAAGTCTCCTGGTGTGTCTACCTTATCTTCTTCCACCATATTCAACAAATCAGCAGGTCCTGTTGCCTCCCTTTCCACCACATACATCCAGAGTTGGTTTCTCTTCCTGCCTCCTCTAGGTTAGGTCACCTCCAGCTCTTGTCTTAGTTCCTGATTGAATCTTCCCACAGGTCTCTCTAATAGTTTTCCTGACTTCTTGAAACATTTATGCCCCATATAATTGTCAATGTGATGTTGCAAAAAGCAAACAAACAAGCAAACAACAGACAAACAAACACCCCAGCATTCTACAAGTTCAATGTCTGTTTGTCATAAAAGTTGTTAAGTGAGTGGCAATAGAAGATTTTCTTTTTTAACTTAATAAAAGGAAAACCCAGAGCTAACATCACACGTACAGGCAGGAGGCTGGAGGCTTTTGTGCTAAGGCTGGGAGGAGATGAGGATGTCAGCTCTATTGGGTACCGTGCTGTGAGCCCTAGCTGGTATAGGAAGACATGTCAAAGGATAAAAAGTATACAGATCGGGAGACAAACTAAAGTCATCCTTGTTCACAGATGACGTGATTATTTCTGTGGGACCCCTCCAATATTCCCTCCAAAACTCTTACTGGAGTCAAGCAGGATACAAAGTGAATATCAGGAGTTAGCTTTTCCGTTATTGTGTTTTCTTCAACTTAAATTGTTATTGTCATTAATTTTATTTGGTATTTGTGTGTTTGATGTGTATGAATGCAGATGTGCACATGCCACTAGCTGTTTGTGGAGGGGTATGAATATCAGAGGACAATTTTGGGCAATCAAGTCTCCTCTTTTAAGGTGGTGTCAAAAGCTGAAAACCCCAACGGAAGACATCAAAGCTGCGTGGAATAAATGGAGAAGCATCCATTTTCATAGATTGGAGGACCCAATCTTGTTACAATGTCAATTATTTTTTCAACTGATCTACAGAGTCAACACAATTGTAATAGAAATCCAGGCAAATTGTTTTAGAGATATTAACAGAGTAAATATAAATATTTTTTTATGGAAAGGCGAAGGACCCAGAATAGTAGCAAAACGTTAAGAAAGAACCAAGTTGGAAGACTCATATGATCTGATTTCAAGACTCGGTATAAGCTACGGGAACCAAGACAGCATGGTACTTGTGAACTAATAGACAAACAGATGAGTAGGCAGGATGGAGAGCCAAGAAATAGATGTACACAGGCGAAGTCAACTGCTTTAAAAAATAGTGGTACAAGGCAATTCAATGGAGCAAAGGCAGTATTGTCAACAAAAAAATTAGCCATGTAAACATGAAAAAGAAAATATACACAGATTTATATGGCACATGAAAAACTAGTTTGTGATAGATTAGAGAGATAAATGTAAAATACAAAACTCATAAAACTTTCTAAAGAAAGTGTAGGGGAAAGATCTGTTTGACCTTGGGTTTGGGAATGGGTTTTTAACACTGAACCATGATCTATAATACTAGAAACTGTCAACTTAGATTTTATTAAAATAAACAGTCTTTGCTGAAGACACTCTCGAGAGTGTCTATCTTCAGAAAAGGCAGACCACTGACAAAGGGAAAATCATTGATAAATCATATATTGGTAGAGGGACTTGGGCCCCAAATATACAAAGAACTCTTTAAAGTTCAGCAGTGAGAAAACAAGCTTTCCTACGTGAAAATGAGGAAAAGTCCCAAACATCATTTCTCCAAAGTACATAAACAGATGGCAAAGAAGCATGGCAAAAGGTGGTCCCTATCACTTGTCACAAAGAAATGTAAGTTACAAAAGTACGATGAGATACCCTCACATACATATTACAGTGGCTGAAATCCAGACAGCTGGTGGCATTGGCCAGGCAAAGAGCTGTCCTCCCTGCTGATGGGAAGGCACCACAGCACAGCCACTCTGCAAGTCCGGCATAGTCTTACCATGAGGCCAAGGACTCACACCCCTGGGTATCTGCCCAGCTGATTGAAAAGCTCCTGTTGCACTCAACCTCCCCGTGAAGCTTTATCGTAACCGTAACTTGTATCTGTCAAAACCAGACAGCAACAAAGATGCCCTCAGCAGGTAACAAAGTTAGATAAATAAGGGTTGGCAAACCCATAGGATGAACTACCAGGAGAAAGAAAAAGAAAAGAGCTAGCAGGTCACAACATGGGTAACTCCATTGCAAAATGATAGATGCCAGTCTGAAAAAGACCACATACTGTACAATTCCATCTGTAGCACACTGGGGGAAGCACAGCCACAGAGAGGTGGCAGTCACTGCCAGGGCCTGGACAGGAGAGGGCTGAGAAGGTGAAGAACTGATGTAGTATAGACTAGAATGAACACGTGCATGCACACACATACGTATATGGTACATTTCCTTTATTCTGTGCATAGAGCTAGGAGAACACAAAGGATAATTAGAACAGCCTCATAGTACTTAGGGACTTTGTTATCTAGTTAGAGAAATACAGAACCCATTCCTTTTCTTGATTTATATAATGAGTTCTTCCCTTGACTTGTTACCCCTCCAAAATAACACACTAGCCAACTAATCTGTCATCCATTTCTCTCACTTCTGTTTGAATAATGCCATAATTTCTCTGTGTTAAGTCTCAAATGTTAAAAAAGCCAATTATTAGTAGTCTGCCCTTTATCAAATTATAGAAAGTAGTGTAATAAGGCAAGAGTCTCCCTGCCCCCTCTGTGGTCTTCCTCATTCTCTGGGGTAAAGAATTCGAGGCAGAAATGGTTACCTCGGTTCGTCATATACCCGCTGATGACCCTATCGAGCTCCAAGGGATAATTCCAACCCAGTGGCCACACAGGTGGGTCACAAAACCAAACCAAAAGCCACAGATCTATACATTGCGTACATATATAAAATGATCAAAATTAACTAGTTAAGAAAGGGAAGGAAATGATGTCTGGCAAGGTAGAAGGGAAAGATGCCATGAAGGCTTGGATAACCGTTGAAGCAGATTTGGGCAAGGTAGGCACTCACTTGTAGCCAGCTTGCTGAGACAGAGGACCCGAGGAGAGCAGAAGACCCAGACAAATGAAATTCAAGGCAACAAGGCCACAGCTGTCTGGGAAGGGCATGGAGTCGATTGGTCAGTGAGAGAACTGTGCTGTGTGTGCAGAATCCAAGCCAGTCCTATCTGCTATCTGCCTTAGACAGACAGCTTGCAGGCAGAATTTGGGTCTGGCAGACTGCAAGAGAAAAAAATTTATGAATAGACCTTTAACTCTGGTCACTTTGGAGCCCAGAGGTTCTGGAAATTAGATCCAGATGGATGGTATTTTGATAGTTTCTCCTGACCAAGGGATTTATGCTGATTCTCAGGGGCCAGGGGGGGGGGGGGGCGGGGGAGCAGGAAAAGGAAGGACTCTATAATCGCTTCTTCACGTGTTTCCAAGACTCGTCTGTGTTTTCATTCATTGCCTGCCATTGGGGTTGGCTCAGAAACTGCAGAAGGAAAAATAAATGGGAGTCCAGAGCCTCACCCATCATGCACACTCTGAGGACCGTCCTGGAGCAAAGCAGGAGAGGTTTAGAATCTCCCCAGTCCAAGGACAGTTCTGGGTGTGCATGGATGGGAGCGGAGATGCTGAAACAGCCTTCTCCCTGAATTCTTGTTCCACCTGAGGAAGCATTTAAATAAGCTTGAGACAGTAGGCTGGGTTTTCTCCTCACCCTTCGTTTCTCCCTAGCGAATGTAAGCATCTGGGGGTAACTGATTCAGCATAGCCCTGAAGGCGCTGTCTGTGTAATGTCTCTGAGAATGATGCTACCTTCTGGCTGTGGCTCTGCCACGACCTTTGTGATACCGAGTGACCTCTTAACCCCGGGTTGGGCTCGCAGCATCCTGAGTTGTGGACTAGAGATTTACATGAGAAGGTCACATGGTTCTGCTGGATGTTTCAGAGAGAAGGCAAGAACAAGTTAGTTTTTTGTTGTTATTGCTGTTATGATTTTCAGGGCTAGGGCCTCATGCACGGTAGGAAAGTACTCTACCACTGAGCTCCACTCCCAGTCCAGAGCAATTTGCTTCTGAGGAGTGTTTTGGGAATTCTGTAGCTTAGAAAAGACTTCAAAGACTTTATCTTCTACCTTTATGTCAGATTTATCCCTGTGTTCGTTTGGGCTGAAATAGCGAAATACCTTAAACTGGGTGATTTATTGCTCACAGTTCTGAAGGCCAAGATCAAGGAGCAAGCAGATTTGGTGTCTGCTAAAGGCTTGCTGCTCATTCATGGTGCCTTTTATGTGTCCTCAAGTGTGAGAAGGAACAAACCCACTCCCTCAGGCCTCCTTCACAGGGGAGCTTATCTCATTTAAGACAGCAGAGAGACCTAATCACCCCCAAGCACTCCATTAGCACCATGACATTGGGAGTTGGGTTTCAGTGTATACATTTTAAGAGGACAAAAATATTTAGACCAAAACAATCCTCAATTGTATCTCAAGGTGACTGGAGTTTTGAAGGCTTGCAAAGAGATCTCCAGTCAGTTTTTTCAGCCATTCTAAGTACTTAGTGAATACATGTGTAAAACCTTGTGCTACTCAGTTCTGATCTCGTGAAGACATTTAGACAAACAAGTGTCATAGGAAAGGGCTGGAGCCAGTTCAAGTGTGAGGAGGGCTGTTGCTCAGCTCACAAAGGAGCCAGAGCTTCCACCACCTGCCAGGTTCTACTCAGAATCAAGATACCATTGCCCAGTGCACACTCTCTTTCCTACCCTGAAGAATCCATCCTCTGGAACAGATATTTACCTACAAGCCAGGCTACTGCTTAAGAACTCATAAAACAGGAGCTAGTCATTAATCTCCAGGTTTCGCTCTAGCAGCATCTGAAAGTTACGGAAGGCCAGGTGGGGGCTTTGCAATTCACCTTTTCCTGGGGACTGATTTTACCTTTGGCCTAAGAGACGGTCATGGGCAACGGGTTCTAAGGAGCTGATGTGCTTTCTTGGCACACTTGTTCTGTGTCCCAAGCTGGACCGAATGGAACCACGTCTACCCCCTTGTTGAGACACTAGAGGAGACAGCATAGTGTGCTTCACCTGGACCTGAAAAGGAACGCCAGCTGAAGCGAGCTCCTGTGAAGCAGTAAACTCTGTTTGAAATTGACTGTTGTGAATAGGAGGTGCACCTGGTTCTCCTGGGCCATTCAGTGTTTATAGGGGACCATCACCCTGGGGCTCAAATCTGCCCAGGCCCTACTCCACTAGCCTCTTTGATCTTGGGGGAATGATGTCAGCAATCTCCCTGCTGGCTAGGTTTATCTGTTGAACACATCATCCTAGTACCATGGCATTTATTTACACACGAGTCTCATATTATCAAGTCCAACTGAGCCAACGAGCTGACCTTTTATGTTCCCAGTGACTGTTAGAATCTTCAGAAATGGATTTCTGCTGTTCATAGCACTCAGCATGCTTGATCTAATAGGCTGGACCTTCCCTGTTTTGCTCTGTGATTATGCACTGAACATGTTATTAATTAAGACTCTATTCTATATTTTTAACAGCCTACCATTTCGGACTGAGGCTACAACAAAAACGTTTTGCATAGGCCCCTGCATCTGCTTTCACATGAGGGTGAGGGATGGAGTGGGATGCTAGGAAGAGGGGTCTGATATGATAGAGTTCAAGACCGCAGGGAGCAGTGTTAGACAATTCTCTAGCTGGGGGCCTGGGAGTGGTGGGGCCAAAGGAGGCTAATCAGCAAGTAATATAGAGGCATCCCAATGCCTCCCATCTGTCTTTGCCACTACAAAGAACAAAGCGCTTGCTTCCTGGATGGCTGGGAGCTGGCCTGGTGGAGGTAGGGATTACAAAGAGATGAACTAAGAGGGTCAACTCATGAAAGGTTTTCTAAGCCAAGCGTAGGAGTTTGAACTCTATTCTATGGGCAATGGGAAGCTGTTTGAAGCCGGAAAAACGATCACCTCAGCAGCTGTATGGGTAATGCATTAATGAGGGGAGATTGGAAGCCCAGAGACCACTCAGTAATCCTAGATGTGGAGAGGAGGTAATTCAACAGGCAGAACCAACCCAGCATGTCTGACGGGCTAAAAGAGGAGGTAGTCTTAGCATCCATGCTTTGGGTTTGAACATTGGGAGGTTGATGTTATTTATTAATTTATAATTATTTATTAATACACATGAATCCAGCAGGATGAAGAGGTTGGAGAAAGGGAGAGGAAGGCAGGTTAGGTTTGGGACCTATTGTATTTGTTAGAATTCCTAGCCACTCCCCCAGCTATATGATTGCGTGTGCGCTGTCCAGTATAGCCAGGTAAGATACTTACTCACTCTAGGGCCTTACATTCTACATAATCTGTGTGCTGTGTGAACACGTAATCTGCATGCAGTGTGGTCACATAATCTATGCGCATGCGTGTCATAGCTATGTAAGCCCATATGCGCATGAGCTGGGAGGGGGGTGGACTATAAAAGCGGGTTCCACCTATTCCTTCCCTCTCTTCCTGCATGGTCATTCCATAGACCTATGCACACCCCTTCTAGTCCCTTTCCTTAATAAACTCTTATAGTGGGTTTTGTTGTGCCTCGTGGCTTCTCTTGCATGGTAAACAGCAACGCTTAATAAATAACATTGCACCACTTATAACACTTATAACAGTATTGAAGTGGTTTGTCTAGGAAATTGTGACACTGGAGGGCGGCCGCACTAGAGATCATCTGGGTGTGTCTTCGGGATCAAGCCCAAACCCTCTCAGGTGGGGAAGGACAGACCCATCAGGACTGCATACCCAAGGAACAGGAGGGGCAGAGAGGCAGCTCTTGGTGGGAAATGGTGCTGCTGATGTCCTGTGGTGAGTGCTGTCACAGATGTGCTATGACGCAAGGGAAGCATTTTCTCTTCCTCTTCGAGCCTCTTATCAGACACCGATCGGGCTGGTTCTAGAGAATGCCCTCACCAAGGCTGCCATGTTCCTCAAACCTGCAGATGCAGCTGTACTGATCTGTGTTCGGGACAGGTGCTGAGTTCCCTAAAGACCAACCTTTAGCAGTCTGGGAAGAGTTAGCAGCCCCTGTGGTGCTCAAGGGCTTCCGATGTGGCTCTGGCTCTCCTTGCCTAGACATGAATTACCTACCTCAC